>VZSZ01009250.1:55715-76933 GCA_013398815.1 Ibidorhyncha struthersii
CCAGCAGTGTCCAGGATGAAGCCTGGGACGGAGGCTGTTCCCAACTTGCCCACAGACAACTGTTTTGGAGATCGAGAGAGTTAAACAGCATTGGCCTGGCCAGACCTGTACCTGTTGGCCTGACAGACAACTAGCTTGGCTCAATCTGTGCAGCCACCAGTTGCCCGAGTTGGTACCTGGATATCAATAAGCTCTGCTGGTCGGTGACAAACAGTAGGTCCAGATGATCGGGTTTTAACGTATGCTCCACAGACCACCTTCCGACAGCAAAATCCAATCTGCAAAACAACCAGCAAACTGCTTTTAATCCTGCATATATATTCTCCACGGTGATTATGTGAAGTGGTTCTCACTGCAGAGCAAGGAGAAGCAGTCCGCTACTGGTCATAACAGAAATCCCTCTTTTCTCTAGACGAGAAACAAACCGTGCATTCAGTTCACTCACATTTGCTGCATCGCTTTTTGTCAAGGGCCAGAAAGTCAGATGTTATTTTTCACTTCACATCTTTCTGCTGAAAAATGTCCTTACAGAGCTGTTAGTTTTCCCGTTCTACTGTGTTTCTGCTAGATAGATACCAATTAATATTTCTTCCTTAAGCTGCAGAGGTGTGTTCTCGAAAGACATGAAGACACACAACCTTTCTGTGAATGTTTACAAGAACCAAACACAGGATATTCATTGCTGCAGAGAAAACTACTCTAAATTTAAACTCTAAATTAATAGTATGGACTGAGTGAAGAATGTTTATTAATTCTAGACTAGCAAAGTATTTTAATAGCTCTGTGGAGGAAAAAGCAAACAGATGTGCCTGTTAAAATGAACCCTTATACCTGAAAGAAGGATGCACTGAACGGATTAAAATTGAGCAATTAAAATCAATTATTAACTTTGAGCAATGCAAAGTGGCAGCTGCCTAGTTGGATTTGGAGTTTTGCTGTGATTTTAACAGGGCTGGATTGTTCTCTGGATGCCCTTAATATGTAAATGGAGGAGGGAGTATCTCCAAAGACAGTGAATTAGTCCAGCAGAAAACTCGTCTGGTCTCAAACTCTTGTCCCTGGAGTGACTGTGTAAAAGTTACTTAAGCAGCAACTGCTGTCCCAATCCCTGCCTCTAACTCTGTAGCTTCACCATGTTTAAAGTGGCCTGACGTCTTTGTCCCATTCGCTCGGTCTTGCTGCAGTGCTGCTCCTCTCATTCTTTCTGCTCGTGTATATGTCCCGACAGGGAACTGATCTGCATTCAAAATAATTGATTGTTTGGGGTTTTTTTTGTTGTTGTTTTTTTAAGTTCTGATTTAACACAGATCTTTATTCTCCTCTGATCCCTTGGGTTGAAAGCGCTGGTTCAGGCTTCTCCTGCCAGCATGAGGCAGGGTCCAGAAGTGCAAAGGAGCAGGCGGTGTCAGCTCCCATCAGCCAGTGAAGCGCTGGCAATGCTGTAAAGCAAAGGGCGCAGCTGCACTGGGATGACCTAGCTACAGAAGTGTGATGCAGGCTAGTCAATATTTGAGCTTTCCCACAATGTTAGTTTGCTGCATGGAGTTTTACAGTCAGGGCAAGACATCAATGATCTCCTACACTGCGAAAGGAATGTGCTCAGTCTCTCCCTCTCCTGTAAAGCTGAAAGTCTAGGAGGAACTAACAAGCTTTCTCTCAACTTTCCCCCCTAGATGGAGTCCTGATGTTCCAGCAAGTGCCCCTGGTTGAGATCGATGGGATGAAGATGGTGCAGACCAGAGCCATCCTCAGCTACATAGCAGGGAAATACAATCTCTATGGGAAAGACTTGAAGGAGAGAGCCCTGTACCGTAACCCCTCCTTTCACTTAATGAGCAGTCTGTTATTTGATAGCTGTATTATATTTAACAAATTCAATGCTGTAAATCCAGTAGAAAGGCATGAGAGAGGCTAATGAAATAAAAAGCAAGGACTCTAGCCTTTGCTTAGGTTTTAACCACTGCTTCTGAAATGCTGCTGAACAGAAACAGGCTTTTAGATCTTTTAAAAATATTTAGCTTTAGTTTATGTTTAGTTTTGGCTGGGAAAATTGGCACTATGGTGGTGTTATAAAATTCCTGTAAATTGCCTTAGTTAATTGGAAAATGGATGAAATAACTTCTGTGCTCTTTTTTTACTGTCTTCCCCCCCACCAATAGGATTGACATGTATGTGGAAGGAATAACAGATCTGATGCAAATGATTTTGATGTTTCCTTTCTCTCCACCTGAGGCAAGGGAGAAAAATATTGACTCAATTAAGGAGAGGGCAACTAACAGGTACTTCCCAGTCTTTGAAAAGGTAAGCAACAGTGAGGATGTGTCTAAAACTTGTATTTACAATTATCCAAAAGTTTCCCCCAAATAAGAACATGTTTGTAGTGCAGGTCAGTTCCAAATCCTCAACTTTCTTGGCTCCCTCAAGAAGGAGAAATACAGCAGCACGTTTTCTTTATTTATTGGCTTGTGCTGTCAGGGCTGTGGTATTTGACCATCTACAAAGAAAACAAAGCAATATGTTCTCAGCTATACAGCAAAACTTTTCACTAAAGTAAAAGCAAGCACGTATGATTTCTGTTTTCCTTGAGGGGACAGTTCTGCACTTATATTTGTTTAGAGCACATCTCTCTGCTATACTTAATTTCGGTTGGAACATTTTCATTAGAAGAATGTAAAAATCCCTTGCAAATAAATCAGATAGAGATTAGTAGTACTTTAGTAAAACAACAGTCATAGATTTCTGCACATCCCACTTTCGAAAACAACAAACCAAACCCAAATGACTCATGCATCTGGCAACACTTCTCACTTTTGTAACATTCATCTAGTTTAGATGGAAAACAATAGTAAAGGCTGAACATCCTAGATGTTCTTATGACTGTAATAACTTATTCCCAAAGGCAAGGATTTTCGTTGGTTAGCTATTGTAATTCTGCATTTCTAAGTTTGCTTCCTGGTATCAACATTGGACATAACTTTAAATGAAATATCTAAATGGCAATTTTATAAATTCTCCAAGTTACTCTTTACTTCCTCCATTATCCCTGTTTCTAATTCTGTGACTGTTACTAGTCCACTTAAGCGTGTGGTTTTGTCTGTGTTGCCAGTGGCCACCATCATTCACCATTACCGAGTGACCAAAGTTTGTAGTCTGTGTACTACAAGAGTTCAGATTTTTTAGGCTCACAGCTTCGAGCAGAAAACTCCACCCTGAAATTTCAGATTTAATAGCTGTTCAGCTCTACAGCTGTGCTGTGAGGCTCAGCTGCCAGGCATCGTATGTCCCATTCTCATCTGCAGCCCCCATTCTCTTGTATTCTACAGGTTTTGAAACAACATGGCCAAGATTTTCTTGTGGGCAACAAATTCAGCTGGGCAGATGTTCAGCTAATTGAAGCCATTTTAGCGGTGGAGGAGAAAATACCGGCTGTGCTGTCGGGGTTTCCTCAGTTGCAGGTAATGTTATTGAGCACACCTCTACTCGGGTGCTGGAGGGTAATCCTGAAGTGATCATCTCTCCATGCTATGTAAATCAGGAGTGTGGGCTCTTCGAGGAACTGTCACTATTGTATGTTTGCTTAACATCAAGCACAAGAGGGAATTGATTTAGTTGGTTTGTTGTAAGAGGCTGTGCTCCCGATTAACCCTGTTGAGGTATGCCTATCCCTTTTTGAGTGGTATATGCCTCCTCAATAGAAATAAATTAATGTCATCCCAAGGGAATCACTGATCTAGGCTGCCCTCTTTTCATTTTCCCGATTCCTGTCAGTAGATGCTATCTAATACCAGGTAACAAATTAAGTCTGGGATACAGGTCGACATGTTAGAATAAGGCACAGCGTGCCATTTTCTGTATTGGCTGGTATTGCAATTTTGGGATCCCAGTAACCTCACTTCACTTCTGCCTTCTACAGTACAATAGAAACTCGAGTCTTAGCATCAAGCCACTGTTTTCTTTCAACAGTCAACTCGATACAATCGAGGATGAATTCTCTGCCTTTGTGCCATGTACAAAGTCTGAAACCAAGCAGAAGTGAGGCGCTTCTGCTGTGAGACTCGATCAGAAACCAGAAGCCTCCAGCCATGCAGCATGCCGTAGAGCACAGTGCGTGGGCAAACCTGGGGCATGATCTGTAGGAGTCATTAAGAGCTGAGATACAGTGGACCCACCTAGTCTGTGACTGGAAAAAAGCAGATAGTGTTCAGTAGTCCTCCCGTGTGCCTGTAATTGTGGTAATAATGCAAATTTGGGTTGAGGATGCAAGGCTTGGGGTCATGTTTCTTTGTGCTTACAAACTGTCAGTTTGAGGGGTGCACTCAAAGACTTTGGCTTTATTCCCGTTAATAAAAGAAACACTTCAGCATCAGACTATCACAGTTAGGTTTTCTCGATGCAACTGATGAGGAAGAGAACTTTGATTTTTTTTTTCTTTTCTTTTTTTAATTTTTAAAGCTCAACTCCAACAGTTTAAGCCTGAATTTAGTGTGACAGCATGAGGCACTTCAGCCACATACTAGGCAGTAAGTTGTGTCATGTTTTATCCCATATGCAGTTTTGCAGCCTCAGGTAATTCTTGCCTCTAGCTCCCATCTTGTAGGGAGGTGTCTTAGCCACTAGGCATGGGCACAGGCATGCAAAGCCATGCATTGAATTATGGAGGGATTCCTTCACTGCCAGAAGGGGAAAAGTTTCTAAAACTGGTGGTTACTTATTTCACAGTTTTTACTTTTCTTGCTCCTTCTTGTATTTCCAGTGCCTGTAAGGAAGTGGAATTATGTTCATACATTTACCAGCAAGAACTGGCTGTCACTCTGTGAAGCTCCTTTCCCTCAGCCCCATTGTTAGGAGAGGTTCTTGTGTATCTAAGATTGCTCGGCTAACCGTGGGGTCTCCAACTGCTTGCAATCTGCATCACTGAGTCCTCTCTGACTGTCTGTACAATGAGATGTCTCAGGATCCTTGACTCAGTTGCCCTAACACAGGCACCTCTTGCCACCTGAGATGCCCAGTTCTTCCTTAATCCTCGTTCTGGCCTCCAGCTGCTGGTCCAGAAGGGAATAGGTCTGCCTGAGGGGCTGTGTTATATCTGCCAGCCCTATGTAAATATTCTGGCTACTCTAGGCTACAATACAGTATGGAAAGCCTCTACTGGACAACTGAGTTAAGGCAAGGATGCCTCCAGCCATTTCGCCTTCACCCACGCAATCCTAGAAATGCTGGGGCAGTGGGACAACAGTGGCCATGCTAGATGCAAACAGAGCTCAGATACTTCCGTAATGTAGTAAAAATGGAAATCATGTTAACATATATCATGGTTTGCCCACACGGTAGTTTGCACCATCAGAACCAGCAATGAAAAGAAAAAGGTTATGAGCTGGGTTAGTGTATTTGTACCTTCAAACCTATTCCTTGATGCCCCAGATACTGAATTCTCGCCATCAGGTTCTTTCAGGCAGCAGAGATTTAGATATTGTCTGGCCCAGTACTGCCTTCGTTGGTAAGAACAGGCTATTTGCAGCAGCTGGGTCCTTCTCCTGTTGGACAGAAGGAGACTGTAGATGGCACTGAGATCGGAATGAATGTTATGATCTTTTCTCGCAGCAGGGGGAAGCAGTTCTGTGTGAGGAGCGCTGTTTGCTACTGGAGTAGCTGGAATTTCTCACTCTGTTGCTTTTATTTTTTTAGGCTTTTAAAACAAGGATGAGCAATATGCCTACAATTAAGAAGTTCCTGCAGCCTGGCAGCCCAAGGAAACCCCCACCAGATGACATTTACGTAGAAACTGTGTTGAAGATTTTTAAGAAATGAATGCCTTGCTACCTTCAGTGAGACCCAAATTACTGGGGAAAAAAAACCCAAACCCATAAACTCAAAGCCCAAACCAAAGGAAGTAGGAAGCTCAGTAAATTAGTATCGTTGTAGTTAAAACCAATGGTAAAAAAGAAACCCCAAACTGAAATAAAGCATTCTGATTACTCTGGTTGTGTGACAGCAGATTTGTCTTTATTGATATCAAATCCTTGGCAAAACATGAAAACAAAGGCATGTGGAAGCGAGAACTATTTGTAGGGTAAGGAATTTAGTCATTTGAAAAAAGACCGATGCAGTGTTAATATTATCAGAATGTAACTTGTTGAAGAAGATATTTTCTGGGTGAAAACAGGCTTCAGAATAAGAGTTATGGAAGAGAAGGAAAAAAAGACCCACTGAATCACTAACCCTTCAAGAAGTAGACTTGTTTCAAGAGCAATTTTGGTGAGTACTTATATTGCATCATTTTTACAGTATCGTGTGACTGAAACTTGTAATTTAATATTAGTTTCGCCTGTTGTTACCAAAGCCAAATCTCTTTGGTTGTCACACTTCTCAGGTCTTGCCTAGGAAGCAGCTTTTATAATGTTCCATTATTTTCTTCCTCTGCCTTTTTAATGTGATTCTTCCGGGCACCTTAGTTCATTGTTCCCAGTGCATTGGAGCCTGTGCACCTCTTCACATGATGAACCTCTTCAAAAAAATGGGGAGGGCAGCGCCACATCCTCAAGCAGATGGTCGCTCAGGTTCAATATTTGTTTGTGTTTCTTCCTGTGTGTTCATCTGCCATTTTGAGGGACTCTCAGCTGCTTCCTAGCACCAGTTCTGAACACCAACAGCCAGCTATGTCTTTGTCCTAGTAAAACAAGAAGCACCAGGCTTCAGTCCCTGGCTCTGAGCCATATACACACTATTAAACTCTCTTATTACTCAAAGCTGTGTAACCACATCCAAACAGCCTGTTGTGGCCGGGCTCTGGCGTGGACTGACTGTGGCTGGGAGCCACCTGGGCAAGAGCAGCGGGCACAGACCTATAACCCCTGAGCGAGCCACCATCAGTTCAGTAACATAGACAGCATCTTCCAGTGCGCTGGCACTGCCTCGTGTTTGATGTGATCTTTGGAGAACTCCAGAGGGCAAAACCTGAGCCTGAGCTGCCACTTTGCACAGGGTGAAATGCGGGCAGCCTAAGGCCGCTGCTGCTTCAGCGGCACTGTGGGGCACCACCCGCCCTTGTGGCAATGTGGTAGCACCACTGACACCAAGGTGGTCACAGCTCCTCCAAGCGAGGCATGTCTGCAATGGTGGAGGTGATTCATAGATTGGCACTGGGGACTGGAGGAGTGGGGTCACAGAGCAGTGCAGGTTTCATGCCTAGGACATCTCAGGTGCATTAAAGGTGCAATAAAGTTGCCTAAATTTCCCTCATTATCAATCCCTCCTTGTGCAGGTAAGTTCACTATTCTTTCAGTGAGCCATGCTCATTGTCTCTATCCCAAAAAATCTATTTAAGGTTTCTTGAAAAGTGACTTTGGTCTAGCGTGAGCAGTGAAGAGTGTGCCACCCAAAAGACTTCCAGGTCTGATGTCAGGGTCAACTCAAGCTGAAGGGAGGAATGGACCTGTGTTGCTTTCACCCTGGATCTCTGCTCCAAATACTGGGCACAGGGGTGGCAGCTGTTGTGGCTGGCATCAGCACCTTGCTCCACAAGACTGTCAGTCCTATTTGGCGGTGACTATCTAACCCTCTGGGAGTCACCAGAGGTCTTGGAAAGATCTCCTCTGGAGACAGCTTCTTACTTAGCCAGTGTGCCAGCACATGGGATGTGTGCTGCCCTGCCTCACCCTCACCGGGCGCTCTGAGCTGTGATTCCCCAGACCACCCAAGCGCTCAGCGTTGACACAGGGAGGCTGGTGTCACACCCTCTCTGTCGGTGCTTTGTTGTCTTCTGGTTCCCTAGTAAGTGAAAGCAGCAGGTCTCAAGCAGTCGCTGGAAGAAGTTACTTTTCCTATAAAATCCAGAAGGCTAGATTTTACAGGAAAAGTACCTGAATTTATTTGTTAACAGTTGGCAATGCCATAGGTGAACTGCCTGCCCGGCTGCAGCACTGTGGTGCACCCTGCCACCTTGTGTCACAGGGCACCTCTGTGCTGTCCCAAGAGGAAAGCCACTGCATACCTGCCTGTGCAGGGATGCCAACTCCCAAGTACCTGCTACCGCAGCAATGCACATCTCCATGCAACCCATGTGGCTGCTGCCTCTCCACGCTGAGCAACAGGATGGGCTTTGAACATTCCAGCGGAATTACTGTGAGCTGGTTAGGACATCGCTTGCTTATACACCTGTAGAAGGTCAAAATGTAGTCAATGTTACCATTTATAAATTAAGGTCTGTGGGTGAATTGGAAACTCTGCAAAGTTTTCCTTGCAAAACTGATTATTTTTCTTCATCAATCAATTATTTCAAACACTGTGTATGATCTTACCAGCGCTTTGCATGCAGACTCAGGTAAGGCAGAGGTGGTTTATTTCTACAGCTGTAGGGCAGAACACAGAGCAACAGCTTCCATGGATTTTAAAACAAAAATATTAGGTACAGCAGACAATAACTGCTGTGTGAAGGGGCTGATGCGACAGAGCAGCATCTGCAAAGAAGGAAACCTTGTTCCAGCAGATGTCAGTAACCAAATCTGATGCTTAATGTTGCCATGACAAAAGTGTAGAAAATTAGAAGGTTTTCAGGTGTGGAATATTCTGGAAGTCCTGATATTGCCTGCCTGTCAATGGCATACTACTGTTGGAGTGGGTCCAGAGGAGGGCCACGAAGATGATCAGAAGGCTGGAGCACCTCTCTTATGAGGACATGACTGAGAGAGTTGGGGTTGTTCAGTCTGGAGAAGAGAAGGCTCCAGGGAGACCTTATAGCCCCTTCCAGTGTCTGAAGGGGGCCTACAGGAAAGGTGGAGAGGGACTTTTTACAAGGGCATGTAGTGATAGGATGAGGGGGAATTGCTTCAAACTGGAAGAGGGGAGATTTAGATTAAATATTAGGAAGAAATTTTTCACTCTGAGGGTGGTGAGGCACTGGAACAGGTTGCCCAGAGAAGCTGTGGAAGCTCCATCCCTGGAAGTGTTGAAGGCCAGGTTGGATGGGGCTTGGAGCAACCTCGCATAGTGGAAGGTGTCCCTGCCCATGGCAGTGGGGTTGGACCTAGATGAGCTTTAACATCCCTTCCAACCTAAACCATTCTATGACTGTCTATTACTGTCACCATGGGGAAAGAAGGACATCCAGAAAGGAGAAAGGTTCAGGGGCTGGAAGTGTGGAGGAGAAAAGAGGGAGTAATCACAGGTAAGTGAGACAGTTTGGAACCTGCCAAGAAGACACAAAGTAAGAATTCAAACTAAGCAGGAGAGAGAGAGAGAAGGAGAGAGAGAGAGAGAAAGGGAGCCAACTAGAGGGAACTAGAAGGAAAACTGAAAGCTTAATGTGCTGTTATGTGGAGAGACAGCTCTAAAAGAAATGGTGAGCAGGTAACACCCCATTCACAACCCTCTCTTTGTCTGCCTCACATGGAGGTGGCAGGAGCTGCTGATGTTAGCCAAAGAAAGACGGTCACTAATTTTCACTGAACATCAAAGAATTGTTTTGGTTTTGCTTAGGCAAGGTCTCACGTTTGTTATTCAAACCATCATGTAAGGAACCGCTGGCAAAACCAAACATCATGGTAGAAAAAAATTCAAGCTCAGTAGCCCTGAGAACACCTGCTGGCTTCTAGGTAACCCACTTGTTCTTCAAAATATTTGGGAAAACACCTAATGCCATTGACATACCTGAAGCCAAGTGTTAGGCCAGCATGACGATCACTGGAGAAAAGGACCTTTTCTTTCTTTTAATTTCTCTCTTCCCTCTGCAAGGCTATCTTTCGTAAAAATATTTTTGGGTTTATAAGGTGATTACATTGCACATTTACCCTGCCTGGTTTGGAGGGTGTAATTCAGTGTGGAGAAATGCTTCATGTGACATAATGTGTGAGCTGTGATTTTCAAGTGTGTCGAACACAGGCAGTGCCAGTTTGGAAAAACAACAACAAGCAGGACCTTTGTTTTAAATAATATGAAACACCGGAGCTGCGCTTTTATTTCTGCAGCAAGGCAGGGCTGGGCATATCCCAGCAGGTCTCACTAGCCACAGATGAAGCTCCCTTCTTGACAGTCCCTATTCCCCCTGCTAATACAATCAGGCACAACAGTTTCAATGTGCACCTATTTCCCTTGCAAGCACATTTTGAATATTGGCTCATAATTTTGAACACAGCTACAACCCAAATTAACATAATTCTGGTATGTTTTGTATAGAGAGGAAAGTTCGCAAAGCCTGAGGACACAAAACATTTTCCAGCGCTTTGTCAAGAAGTCAGTATCTTGGCTGAAAAAAAAAAAATTATTTTTTTAGGAAAAATTTTGAAGTTTTAAAGGAAGAGGCTACCTGGAAACAAGCTGGTGGGCAACAGCAGCAGCTGAGGTGAATATTCGCTCTTAAATTATTAGGATATCTTTGACATTTCCCCTAGTTTTAACTCCTGGATGGTCAATCTGAACCTAGACATTCTTAAGAGATCAGATCAGATGCCTTCAGGCATGCAAGATATAAATGACACTTCTATAGCATTTTCCAAAATACTTTACAAGCTCAGTGAAGTGACATTGCCAAAAGTCCTGTTAAGTTAGGAGACTGATTGTATCGTGTTTTTCACTTTTATTCAGGCTAGTAACTGTGTTAGTGAAGACTTGCCTGGAATCTTGATGGATACCTCTGATTGGGTAAGAAATGTCAGTATTGGGATAAATCACCCTCTGAAGACTTCTACTCCTCTCCCCTACCCTTAAGGGAAGGCTGAAGGGACTGGCTTCATCTAAACTTTTAACTGTCTCTGTTGAGACAGCATCCTTTTGAGTAGTTTGGATATCAGCTGTAGCTCAAGCGCACAATGAAGGATTCCTCCTGAATTTAGACCTATTTAATGGAGACTAGACAGCTAGAGTAGATGTAGCTGTCTGCGAAGTTAGGGGAGATGAGTTTTCCCAGGTTGTCTACACTGTGATTAACTTTCACGCTTGAACTCATGTTTTTGTACTTTGCAGTCCTCTGACACAGTGGATGTCAAGTCCATGTAGAAGTAATCACTAGACCTGCGATATTGCCTAGATTTTATCGTGGCCAGGCCTACAAATGATTAATCCAGCCAAGCTACCTAAAGTGAGTTTGGATTTGTGAAATGCTACCAGACACACCTTGGTGTACCTGTCTATGCAGGGAAAGGTTCAATCTCCCACATTATCCTAGATTCTGGGTCATAAGTCATGTCTGTCCAACAGTGATGGAAACACTGTTTCCAGCAGCGTAGTCTGATTCTTTTACTCTTGAGAAAACCTATGCTAAGAGCAAATGTCAGCACTCCCAGAAGCCTAGAGAGGAAAGCAGTCACTTCTCAAGCAAGCAAATAAAACATTCTCACGCAGAGTTCAGTTTCATTATAAAATATGAACAAATTATTTTGAGCTGGATGTTAACAGAAAACAAAACGTGGGCAGCTTGTGCTTCTACAGTGATATCAAGAGTGGGCTTCTGCTGCACTTAGCACAGATGCCTGGGGCTCTCCGTGACAGCTCTGCAGGGCTGGCCATCGTGCCATGGCACATGCCGCAGAGCCAGGCTCTCCGGAGCAGCAGCTGGAGGCTGGTGGATGCCCTGGAACATGCACAGCAGCGTGGACAACTCTGAGTAGGTGACTGAGCCCCACTGCAGGCTTTCAGAGGCTGGACAGAAGAACCTCCCCAAATCTAAGAAGGCGGCAGAGTGAAATAAGAAAGAAAAGAGCCTGAATCAGAAGGCAGAGGCTACAGGATATGCTGTCAGTGAGGAGTCCCCTTCTGTGAAGCCTGGCTCTCCTGACATGTGGTACAGGGTACAGAGTGTTCCATTTGGGGACTAGGCACCTCCTAGACATTGCAGTGGTGACCGTTTTGACACTTTGTCCTTCTGTGGTTCTAGCTCTAAGTAAATAAGCTTATTTTACTGTCCAGCATGGAACACATTGGTCTAACTGGCACAGAATCACAGAATGGTAGGAGTTGGAAGTGACCTCTGGAGATCATCTAGTCCAACCCACCTGCTAACGCAGGTTCACCTACAGCAGGTTGCACAGGGTCGCGTCCAGGCAGGTTTTTAATATCTCCAGAGAAGGAGACTCCACAACCTCTCTGGGCAGCCTCCTCCAGTGCTCTGTCACCCTCAAAATAAAGCAGTTTTTCCTCACGTTCAGATGGAATTTCCTGTGTTCCAGTTTGTGCCCGTCACCCCTTGTCCTGTCGCTGGGCACCAGTGAAAAGAGTCTGGCCCCATCCTCTTGACACCCAGCCTTTAGGTATTGATAAGCATTGATTAGATCCCCTCTCAGCCTTCTCCATGCTAAAAAGACCCAGGTCTCTCAGCCTTTCCTCATAAGAGAGGTTCTTCAGTCCCCTGATCATCTTTGTAGCCCTCCGCTGGACTCTCTCCAGCAGTTTGTTGTCTTTCTTGAACGGGGGAGCCCAGAACTGGACACAGTACTGCAGATGTGGAGCACCAGTGCTGGAGACTGATGGGATGAGGATCATTTTCAGCTGCATAGCAGCAAAGCATGTCTACAGGAAGGACCTGAAGGACAGAGCCTCCTATACTCATTTTTTTGTTTGATAGACTACAATTCATCCAACCTCCCTGTGTAATGCAAGAAGAATATTGCAGCTCACAGTTACATTCAGAGTGATTCAGCAGATTTTTATATAGCATGTTGACCTTGCCCGCAGGTGATGTCTACAACAGTATTAACCAGCTAGATTAGACAGGCAGGACGGTGCACGGGAGTTTATGCTGTATCGACTCTTTGAAGTCAACAGAGTTAGAAGAAAGCAGTCAGGAGTGCAGAGGGCAGTTTGTCTTCTGATGCCACTCTTCATTTGCTGTTTCTTACAGTTGTGTTTAGCATGCTTTTTCACCGGGTCAGATTCAGGGAGACATTTTTAACAGAGAAAGAAAACCCCCTCTACGTCAAGGAATGAAATTCAGCAGAAAAATGTCCTGAAGGAGTATCCCCCGTCACTAAGGATTCCTTATAAGGAAGCTTATGAAGGATTCAAGCTGAATTAGTTGATGTGACCTAGGTAAAGCAGCAATCTGTTAAAAGTAAAAAAAACATAAAATATTGAAATAAAATTTGGATTGCTATTACAGTATTTTTTTAAAAATCTTAGGAGCTTTTCAGCTGTTCTGATTATTTTTAATCAGCAAGTTGCTAAACAGTGAAAATAGGAAGCATACAATTTTCTGCTGGCACAGATGTTCCCAATGATCATGACCTCTTGTGAATCTTACATTTGTACATAGTCAGCATTAGTCAGGAATTTATCTTCTGTAGGTGAGAAGTGACTAAACAGACCTAAGTGATTTTGTTTATTTAAGAAACAGGAGTTTCCCATCAGCAGAGAACTGTTTGCGATTCTCTTTGTAGGAGGGTCTACAGACCTATATAATCTTGAGGCAAAGCTACTGAGAGCTTAGCGTGAGTTACACTGCATACAAGGTAAGCTATCTGGATTGGGGACACGCATAGCGAATTATTGTACTTGAAAATAAGTCAGTGAATGGGTTTTATGGATTAAATATTTGTATGTACTTTCTTTACTAACATGGTTATGTGCATTAAATGTTAAATTATTAATCAACTGCTTTCTAGGTGAACAGATTTAAGAAAAAGAAATTTAGATCTCAAAAGTGAGGAGTGCTTCCTCTCAACCCCTTCTTTCTGTTGCAGAGAGATGACATGTTCCTTACAACAAGGGGAATATGTGGGGTTTTTAGCCATTTGCTTTTTGCTGCCTTTAATGCTGTAGTTTTACTGTTGACACAATATTAACTGTGAAGCCAGTATAAACTAGGCACTATGTGTTTGCTGCTGACATGCATGCACTGGTTATGGGGGAGGCTGACGGTCTGCCTAGAAACTGTTGTTGCTTTGAATTCCAGAAAAGAGTGGGAATTGAACAGAGCAGGTATTGCACTTTGGCTCTGTCTGAGGTAAAGGCAAATCTAATGTTACCAGAGACAAAATTAAATTCCATGTCTTCAGGTGCTTGCCTGAAGAAATGAGAAGAGCGAGGAGTGTTGTAAATGAGATTGAACGCTTACAACGGTGGAAAAAAGTCCTTCCTGTCACTTTATAATGGAGCATAATGGCTCCTGGAGAAAGCACAGCAATTGCTGACTTTATACTGTGTATCTGATTAAACAGTAAACTGTATCCTGCCAAAATAAACAGAGCAGTGTATCATGCACCCTGCTTTTTGGTCAGAGCAGAATGGTTCAGGAAGCAAACGGGTTTTGATTTGCTTGTTCTCTGACATGGGCCAATTGCTCTCGGTACAGAGTTCTGCTTAACCGAACTTCACATATAAAACACATCGTAAGGCAAAACGATACAATGTAGTCTCTCAATACTTTTACCTTCTCTACTAATTTGATGAGAGTCTTGGTCCATAAATCATTGGTTACAAACAAGAGAACTTTGAACAATGCTTGAGAACCAGTTAGAGACTCAAACCCAGCATTCTGAGTCTTTATTTTGCAAAACTTACTTCTTTATTCCAGATAGCAGGAAATCAGGCACGTAGAAACATGTCTGGGAAACCCAAGCTGCACTACTTCAATGGACGAGGCCGAATGGAATCAATACGGTGGCTACTAGCAGCAGCCGGGGTTGAGGTTTGTCATACTAAGAGCATGTGACAATTACGTATTTTTACTGTTCCTTAAAAAAAAAGTGACTGACCAGCAGTTTCAAGTTCTGCAATTAGTGCATCGCTGACCAAGCCAACAATGACCACTAGCTTACCCTAAGCAGGGGGGCAAGTTAACGTTTCACTTCCAAGCATCATGTGCCAAGCCTACTGGTAGCACCATAAATGCCTCTCCCCTGTAGCTAGTGAAAGAAAAAAATTAAATCCACGGCAGCAGAACCTGGCTGCTTCTCTTCTGATGACAGGGGTTGAGCACTTTCAATTCTGAAGACCTACAGTTAAATCACAATGTCCAAAATAGCAAAAAATTATTATGCCTGCTACGATGTAGCTTACCCCTGAAGGTACTGTATATTATAAAACACAGAGTAATTGTTTTTACCTCTAACGGTTTCCCATATTAAACTGGAGAGGCAGCGTGGGGATCTGTGTGTTTTAAAAGAGCTGTGAGTTTTTGTCATGGTGATGGGCAATGTGCCAGAAAGCTGCACGCGGCACATGATCTCTTCTCGTCATCCTTCCTTTTGCCAGCTTGTGGCAAAAGACCCATAACACAGTTCTGCTGCTGCAGCGTGAATTTACCTGTCCTCTCCTCTGCCTGCACCATTTCTTGCCAGCACTGACAACAAAAGTGGCATGGTCATCATTTGCTCAGCAGAAAGTTTTTGTACCTTCAGTCACCTCAGCTTTAGCCCAAATCTTACTTGTGCAAAAATAAGAATCATGTGTAAGAGGGAAGAGGAGAGGATGTGACAGAGGCAAAATAAGTCTTTAAAGATATCACTTCCAAACCTGATTTATTTTTTTAAACATAAAATTCCCCAAAACACGGTTCTTTCTGCCCTCACTGTCCCATGCAAAGCAGAAGCTAAAACATGCAATGACAACTTAACTTTTCTTCTGTATTTCCTGCAGTTTGAAGAATGTTTTCTGGAAACAAAGGATGATCTGACAAAGTTACAGAAGGGTAAGTTTCCTTTGCTTTTTAATAATTGGATGATGCTGATGATAATAGTAAGAAAAAGAGTAAGCATAAGCATAAGTAGTTTGTCTTTGAAAACCTAAGAAGTCTTACATCTCTTAAAAAGAAAACCTAGACTGGATTGTACATGAGGTATCACGGAAGCACACTGCAGTATGTTAGATGGTACCATCCACCCAGTTGCTTCAGTCTTCATTGAATCAGAGGAGCTGAGGTCAGAAGGGACCTCTCAAGATCATCTGCTCCAACCCCCCACCTAGAACCAGTTGCCCAGGATGGTGCCCAGTTGAGTTTTGAGTATCTCCAAGGATGGAGAGCCCACAGCCTCTCTGGGCAACCCGTGCCAGTGTACAGTCACTCTCACAGTAAAAAAGCCTTTTCTTAAGTTCAGATGATTGGCTGTCCTGTGTTTCAGTTTGTGCCCATTGCCTCCTGTCCTATGACAATACAGGTTTTTGTCATCAGACCATCTTGAAATTCATTAGCATTTTAGGTTGCCTACAAAGTTGTTGTTTTATATCTGTATGAAACCAGAGTTCCATATTTCTGAGTTTAACTTGTACCTCTGATCCATTCCTGTTTCCCAAAGCAACTACTCACGTTGCTATCTTTAGCTTCCATGTTTGTGGACATGATATTCACATTCCCTCCAAACCAAATTACATGACTGTGCTCTTCCAGTTCCCTTGGCTTTTCAAAGAAGTCTGAGCTAGGGTTGGCATTTCTAGTCCTGCTCTCCTTTAGGAACAATGACTTGATCCCCCTGCCATCTGCTATCTTTCAAAAAGTATTTTGCGACATAAGCATAAATGAAAGTGTGCCCTTAATAGCAGACGGTTTCTCTGAGTGCTTGCCTTACAGTGGATACAAAGATGGACAGAGCTGATCAGTTATTTGAGTCAAGAAATACGATTCCATAAAGCAAATACTCTGACTCGCTTCTCTGATCAGTTCCTGGATGTATTTTAACTTCTTCCTTGCTGGAATAAGTCTTCTGCAGACTAGTTTTACATGGCTACAGTCTCACACCAAGTGATATTTGGCTCTTGCAGGAATCTCATGAAACCCACCTATTATTCCCTGCTTCAAGCCCATACAGATGTATGTCATTGTACGAAGTCAATATAGTAGTCACAAAGATAATATTATATGCACTTATTTCACATTATATGTTGACAAGCCCTTAAATAGTCCAGATTTCCATAATACTTACCAAAGCATGACAGAAACTGGCTCATTATGGGTCACATTCTACAGTCCTCCTCATCTGTATTAACCTCCATGAAAATCATCTGAGTCAGGGCCACGCAGCGCAGGACTTGTCTCTTTCAGGGTATGACTGCTGAAAGTTCTGCATTTGGGTGCTTCCTCAGATCTGAAGAAACTTCAAGAAGTTGACTGCTATAATATTACATTATTAACATGTCACTGTGAAATGGTTCTTGGTTTCATGGTAAGCTTTTCTCCACATCATGTTTTGAGAATGAGGAAGTCTCTCACCAGTCAAAAATATTCCAGCTGGTTACTTTGCCAAACACCCACTAATGGTTCTCATTCAGAGACTGAATGTCTCCTTGTCCTGTCCCCTTTTCCCTAGATGGATCCCTGTTGTTTCAGCAAGTGCCAATGGTGGAGATCGATGGGATGAAGATGGTGCAGACCAGAGCCATTGGCAACTACATAGCAACAAAGTACAACCTCTACGGGAAGGACCTGAAGGAGAGAGCCCTGTACTGTAACAGTACCTCCTTTGTTTGTTAGACTACCTCTCTGTGTAACACAAGAACATCCCAGCTCACAGTTCGATTCGGGGTGATACGGCAGCTTTTCACGTGGCACATGTTGACTGTGCCTCTGGGTGATATCTACAACAGTAATAACCAGCCAGATTAGATAGGCAGGATGGTGCAAGGGCATTCATGAAGATCAAAGGTCAATAATCAGAAGAAAGCAGTCAGGAGCACAGAGGGCAGATGGTCTTACTGATGCTGCTTTTCATTTTTTCCTGCAGTTGTCAGCAGCAGCCATTGATTGTCACCACATCAAATTCAGGGAAACGTCATTGATGGAAACAAAAAACTTCTCGAATAACCAGGAATTAGAATTAATAACTGGTTATTAAAAGACAGGGCTCTTAGGGCACATGGTTTGACCTGAAGTATTTTTAAATGCTTCAAGTTAATTAGCAGAGGTAAACACACTTCAAGATCTTTGTTAGAAATTGTGTAGACCTACTGTTTAATTTACCATGTCTGATTGGATTTTTAACACAAATTTGGATGACACACATGCCAACTTTCTGCTCAGGTTCAAAAAAACTTAACACAGAGAAGTATCACTCCTAGTGAAATATGGGAGGGGTACAGTCTTTCAGTCTTTGGTTAGGCACTTTGCTCCTCCCCTTCCCCCCACCCGAAGCTACTGTACTCCGGGGGCAACTGCTCCAAGCTATGCCAGTAGCTGTCATGCTACCCAGACCTACTGTGTTTGACTTGACCAACTGGATCTATTCCTTTCAGAATTGATATGTACGTGGAAGCAGTAATAGATCTGAATGAGTTACTCATGACCCATACTTTCCAACCAGCGGATAAAAAGGAGCAACATTTTGCTACTATTGTGGACAAGGCCACAAACAGATACTTTCCAGTCTATGAGAAGGTACGTGACAAAGATGTAGTAGCTTAATTAATACTGTTTTCCTGAAACTCCATCCTGGACCTACACAAACAATTTTTATTGAGGAAAACAGAGAAGAAAAATTACCACAGATACAAATGCTACAGTTTTGGTGGGGCTGGGACAAGGATGGAGACAGGACACTACAGAGGGGACAGAAGGCACTACAAATCTGCAGAGCTGCAAAAAGCCAGGACACACTGAGCTCCCCAAATGTCCATGTTTCAGTCTGTACGTTGTTTCAGACAAAAGACACTATAGCATCATTTTTTACATCAAGTTTCCTCCTGAAGTGCAAAGCCCCCTCAACCATCCGTGCTAGGTAAAGTATTACAGCTCCTTCTGTAACAAAAGGGGGGATGGATTAGCTGGTTGTCAAGACCCCAAGGCAGGGGTTACGTGTGGAGAGCTCCCAACACAATATTCAAAAAAATTGAAGAGGAAACAGGTGAGAAGTAAGGGAGCTACCCATGATTTGAAAGACTCCAAAATACTATGCTCTGGGCTGAACTTAACCCTCTTGTAAATTTTGTATGGACATTTGCAGTGATGGTTGTATCCCATAAAGCTTAGCCTCCAACACAGCAGCACTGATTACACGAGCTACAGGAGTGAAGGCAACAGAGCTACAACTGAGCTGCCCAAAAGAAACGCAGAAGAGGAAGGACTGATAAATTATGCATAGGATGACAGTGTGTTCAGATCATTCATTTGTGCTACAGATGTTCTTACTGCATTTCCTTCTTTCAAGGATAACTCCATGCAGTGTGTGACCTTGCTTTGAAGATATCATATTAAGTCACACAGAGAAAAAAAAAAAATCACATCTGCTTCTGGTTCTCTGTTTTTAGGTTTTGAAAGACCATGGACAAGACTTTCTTGTTGGCAACCAGCTTAGCAGGGCAGATGTGCAATTACTTGAAACCCTTTTAATGGCAGAAGAGTGCAAGCCTGATATACTCGCCAAATTTCCTCTTTTGCAGGTAATTGAATAGACAGTTTTAATGAACAGTGAGTCAAAGCAAGACCACTGATTTAAACTGGCTGAGAAATATGGGAGAGTGGGAGAGTGAGGAAAGAAGTGAAAGACAAAATCAATCAAAATCAAGCATACTTTTAGCTAGCCTCAAATACTGATGGTTATTGCCACCTCCTGTCACTATAACCAGAAAAGCATAATTGGATGAAGCATACAGATTCTTCTGCAGGATCAACCCATATTGTTACTTTTAGAGCATGGATAACATCTAAAATTCTGACAGTTACCATGGTTCTGAAGCACAGTGATGGTTTTGGTTTTGTTTTGCAGAGTTTTAAAGCAAGAATAAGCAATATCCCCACAATAAAGAAATTCCTGCAGCCTGGCAGCCAGAGGAAACCACCACTACAAGAGAAAGATGTACCAAAACTGATGAAAATTTTCCATTGAGCAGTAACCTAAACCAACAGAAACTCTATTTCATTGTCTTTGTGTTTGCTGATAGTGGCAAAGTGATGAAAATAGTGAAAAGGGTTTTGATCTCTCTCTCCTTCGCTACAGGACTGATTTTAGCCTACTGCAAACACTTCCAAGATAAATCTACATGAACATACCAGCAAATTAAATAGTTCACTGAATTACGGGGTACACTGTACGACAGAGGATGCCTTAAATTACTTAAGAGATTACCTGAAATAAAGTCTTACTATTGACACTCAAAACCAGTTCGTTCAACGACTTCTTGCTGCTAATTATATACCTAAGGGCTCTCTGGTTCTCTCTTTCTGGCATTTCCAAGAGTTGCGGGAAAATGAAGAGAGCTTAGTGGGTGACACACCTGTTCTGGGAAATGCCAGAAAAAGCCTGCAGGTTCTGGTTTGATGGGGATGACAGGTTTGGATTCAGCTTTCCTCTGAACTTAACTCAGAGTATGCTGGGACCAGAGGTCCTGCTGCACCTCTGTTTTGTCACTAGACATTTAAACTTTTGTACTGCAGCTTCACCACTATTTCCTTTAACAAAAGGTCTACTGTAGCAGCTAAAAGCACTTTGCAGAGTCGACTGAGAAATGAATGCTTGTCGCCAGCCGTAAAGTCAAAAACTTATTGAGTCAGATTAGTGTCAGGTGCCAGTGAGACCTTGAAATGCAGGACTTCATGTTGACTTATGTCACTTTATATTAAACTAAATTAAGTATTTGTGCATAAGTTGTACATTATAATCACTTAAATCAAGCTCCACTACTGAGAGGCTAGCAAAACAGTTGAACACAAATATGTAAATTATTTAAGCACCAAATCAACCAAGTATGTCAACGCAACTAAAACCACCTAATGCTCTTGTGCTGGCAGTTTTCAGCTGGGCAAACTCAGGGCACTAAAACTCTTGCTAACACTGGTAGCTCCTTTATAAGAAACGCCCTGCAGCTGGAACCAGTTTTGACCATCAAGAATGGAAAAAAAAACCCAATGTTTTTCTGCAGCAGAGCACTTATTAATTGGAGTTGTTGCCGGAGCTGTTTTCCTCACTGAAGCACCCGGGCAACGCTCGCAGCTGGTGAGCGCTGTCAGAAACTGGAGACGGACACTTCGGCCGTGGCTGCCAACTGTCTGCTGTGGGAGCTCCCCTGGTTCTTGGCTCCCCGCTGGTTTTTGGGAGTCTGTGCGCAGACCCCAGCCTTCGGCCAGGCACAGCCAGAGCCCCCGCCACACCAACAGCTCGGCACCCCTCACACCGGGGCTGCGGCCCAGGCCTCTCCCCCTGTCACACCATCGCTGTGACCCCCCTGCCGCCTCGGCGCCCTCAAATCCTTTCTCCAGCTCCCTCCTGCCCCGGCCACCATGTTCCTCTGAGGTGCAGCTGCTGCATCCCCGCCGACCTCCAAGCCAGCCCAGTGGAAAAAAGGCGCTTCACGAGACTTGGGGGGGC
>VZSZ01009250.1:77324-98846 GCA_013398815.1 Ibidorhyncha struthersii
CCCCCGCGCCCTCCCCAGTCGCTCCCATGCAGCAGGGACCCACCGCGGGCCGCGTGGGTGTGCGTGGAGAGGGTTTGTGTCGGGCTCTGGGAGGGATCGGCAGGGAACCTGAAGAGGAATTGCTCTTTGGAGTTAAAACCTTGTAAATCTCTCGGAGTCGTTTGCCTTTCGCCTCGTTCGAACGCTCCTCCTAGCCCGGGAGGTGGAAGGAACGCTTTCTGAATCCGGGCTTGGCCTGAGTCCCGGTAGAAACCACAGGCCGGTGAGCAGTGACAGGCTTAAGGCGGTGTGGAGACCCGGCCGGGCTCCGCGCAGCGCAGGGCCTGTGCTGTAAGGTCATCCTGCTCGAGCAGCCCGGTGCCCCGCTGCCTTCCCGGAGCAGAGCGTTGCGGGGAACTGCTTTGGGGTCCACATCCAATTAGGAGGAAAGTCTTACGATGTTGCAGCAGATTATGAGCTTGCTGTTAAATTCGCATATATGTTTCTCACTGGAAGGCCAGTGCCTGAATGGTTTTGGACGAGGTAGTGTGATTTTTTTAATACAGCGATCGCAGCGGTGGCTGTCACTCTTGATGGCTGCCTGGCTGAGGTCCAAGGAAGGTTTCAAGAAAGTTTCATCAAGAAAGAGACTTTCATCAAGAAAGTTTGTGATTTCAGGTCCATTATTGCTAATCAAGAAAGATAATTTACCAGCTTTGCTACTCTTTCACGACTTGCTGCTTTACAAAGGGTTATTCATTGCAGAACAGTAAGAGAGTCACCGAAGTACTTTGCAACCCTACGTAAGTGTTCAGCCTAAACCGTGAAGCCTGTCCTTAAGCAGTGCAGTTCCAGGAAAATGTAAGCTTTTTTTACTTGTACAAAAAAGCCTCAGCCTTGACCAATTCCCACAAGGAACTGTAATGGACAGGTTATGTTGATATGTGGATTTTTTTCCACTGACACTTGCTTCGCTCGTCAGCTTTCCCAGCTGCGTGGAGTGGTGCACTGAGCTGACAAGGCCAAGCAGGGCTGTGGCTGGACTGATTTTTATCAGCTCTACTTCTGCTTCTGGGAGAGGTCAGGGAAGTTTGCTCTTTCTGCATATGCTAGGCTGTCCTTGTAGTGTGTTTCCCAGCCTTGATCCCACGTGCTGGAGGTTAGCATGGTCTGTAAGGGACCAAGTGCAGTTCTCCTCTGTGATGGAGTGGAGCTGAGACTGTCATCTACTTCCTGAGCACCAGGGAATGAAGTATTTTCAAAATATGGAAGGTTGAGAGCTCTTTCACTTGGTATAGTGTAACTCACGCACTTTTGGGAACTAGAAATGGAGCACAGGTCATGGTCTTCCGTGTGTAGGGCCTGGTAAGGTAGTTGTGATTAGGCACAAGGGCATCAAGCCCAAGTATCTAAATGCCTTGTTTATGCACCCTATTGCTGTTCAGGTATTAGGAATCTAGCTAGGCATCCAGCAGCTCTAGACTAGATGCCAACTCTAAACCATCCAGACATAATCAAGTCTTTAATAAAAAACACATATTTATGTATCAGGACAACTTTGTTGCAAGAGACTGAGGTGTCTGGGTATATAGGCATCGCCAGGGCTAGGTGGAAGCTGAGCAGTGTTTTTGAAGACCTGTATTTTGGACGGGGCACCAGGTTTCTCCTGTGAGTCCAGCCCCTAGTAGAGCTGGCTGTTTGCCATAGGGCCTATTGAAGATACCACCCAGCCCAAAGGACTTAAGCAGAGAAAGCCAGGGTGCAGTCTCCCATCTCAGTGTTGTACTGTTTGCTTGTGCCTCTTCATTGACACCTTTGGGATTATGGCCAAAGTTTCCATTCTGTGGCTCAGTTACACACTGTGAAGTCTATGCAAGAATAAATAAGCCTGCCTGTAAACAGATAAAACCTTGGCTTAACGATGAAGCAGTCTGTGACTCTGTCCTCTTATTAAAGCTGCTTCATTCTTCTGGGACCCGTTAGCAGTAAGAGTACAGTGTTAGCTTTGTTTCCAGCACCAGGCAAGCTCACGTCAGCTGCCGAGTTCATACTACGGCATGTGACAGCACTTGTTAGTGAAATTTGAAAGGACAAAGTGTTTCGTCCCAGTGCCATGATCCGGTGGGGCTGACTTCAGCCCCCTGCTGCTGGGGACGTTGACCAGGCCTTATCTGCCCAACAGAGATCAAGGTCTCATTTGCTTGATTTTGATTTTAAAGTTAAGTTTTCAGGGCAAATAGGGTGTAAATCCCTATTGCAGTTTAACTGTTGTTTGTAAAATTGGAATGGGTCTTAAGTTGGTCCACATTCTCGATAATGGGTATTCTGTGATTTGGCTAATGGTCAAAACAGAGCTAGCTAAATATGGAAATCAGTAGGCCTGGTGAAATATGTGCTGGAATATATGTTGCTGTTCTAAGTTCATGTTTGTGAAGGCACAGGAACAGGGGGCTCTGAAATGTCATAACGAGAGAGGTGAAAATAACAGTGTCTCTGGGTTGGTGTTCTTGTGAAGCAAGTCATTTGACATAGTACGTTTTCAAGTCTGGTATGACATGGATGCTGTCACAAAACCCAACACCTACTGAAGAGATTGCATCACTACAAGGTTAAAAATTTATTTATTCAGGAGTACCCTACAGTTCTGCTTCGGCTGTAAAACTCATGAGCTCTTAAAGCTGTGTTAATATTTTTAAAGATATGTATATGATTTAGTAGATGCTTATTACATTCTGTCATTATTCTTTTTTGAATTGCTGCATATTCTGGTAGCGCGTACTTTCTCTTTTTTTCCACTAATCCACAGGAAACTTGGTTGCATCAAGCCCAAGTATCTAGGCCTTGATTGCCCTTCTGCTTTCACATTCATCCAACTGTATTTAGTAGTTTGGAGGGGAACATTTTAAATGCTGATTTTAAAAACGCTTCCTCTAAAATCATCATCTTGAATTTATCAGGAAACAAGAACTCTGAAATCATGGCGGGGAAACCCAAGCTGCACTACACCAAGGGAAGGGGGAAGATGGAGTCAATCCGATGGCTGTTAGCAGCAGCTGGGGTTGAGGTTTGTATCTTTTTTACAAAGTGATCAGATTAATCTGTGATTAAAATAGGTATTCTTTGGAAAGGTTTCCCAGTTACATCTGTGCTTAGAGATATGCACAGTGTCACATACTGTGATGCAGAATGCGTAGATTCAGTGATACACTCTCTCATGTTGTATTTAATGTATTCCTTGAGCAATAGTTGTGCAGTAAAGATTTTAACATACAAAGAGAATTGTTGAGTCATTTTTGAAACATGCTGTAAGCTGAGATCTTAAATTGTTGCTACAGACCAAAACTGTGTATCTCTGACTTTTTCTGAATGCTCATTACTTCCCTGTGTCTTGTGATCTCCACTGAAAGACCATGCGTACTACATGAAAAACTTCAGAACATTATGTCCATACAAAGTGCTTTTCATTCTTTGGGTCATGACCTGAGTAGGATAAATCAGCAGGGCTGCCCTGAAGGCAGTAGGGGAGTTATCCAGATTCACATCAGGTGAAAATCATCCTAAGGCCTCTTAATTTCTACATTCAGTTTTTGTTTGAATATGGTGCTTTGAAACTATTTTCTCAGAAACTATTTATACTCCATGGGAAATAAAATGCTTTTTTAATGTTGCTCTTTTGTGAATGTTGCTGACGGAGAAGCTGCAGAGCATGAGTGCTGAGGAAACAAAGACCTTGCCCGCATTCAAATGTCCTTCTCATTAAAAAAAAAAATGCCAGCAGAGGGAAAGAGGGAGATAAATGCTGTGTAACAGAGGCGTAACTTACTTAAAAATCCTCAATATTTGATGTGGCATCAGCTGCTCTTAAGTGAATGATTTGGTGTCTGTTAGTTGTTTGAGCAGGCAATTAGAATGGTATTTATAATGAGGAAGTGTTTTTTTAAGTGTAAAATATTGTACGTTACTGTGGGGTTGGGGACACTATAGTCCTGGGTTATTTGCTGTAGCAGAGATGAAGGATAGGAGTAGGGGGTCAACACAGTCATGAGAAGTATGGGGAACAGTGTGTAGAGGTGGAGCCTAACTTCCAGACTTCCTTCCACTTCTCCATTGCCTTTGGAGTGACACAGTGTCGTTTTTTATCATTACTTTTCAGTTTGAGGAAGAATTCATAGAAACGAAGGAAGACCTAGAAAAATTACGCAATGGTGAGTCCGCAAACTGTACCGTAAACGTATATTCACACCAATATAACAAAAAGACAACAGGTGAGATTTTTGTAAGACCTCCAATATGACGTGACCTGTAAAGAGAAGATTAGAGAGACTTGCTTGCTTGCGAATGCTTTCATCCCTCAGAATTGGACATGTCTTGATGTGTTACTAGGTTTCTTTCTCAGATTCAGCATGGTACTGCAGCAGCCTGAGTAGTTTGCTTCTTTTTCTTCCCTAGATGGAGTCCTGATGTTCCAGCAAGTGCCCATGGTGGAGATTGATGGGATGAAGATGGTGCAGACTAGAGCCATCCTCAGCTACATAGCAGCAAAGTACAACCTCTATGGAAAAGACCTGAAGGAGAGAGCCTGGTACGTTAACAGTGCATACTGTCCTTACTAGTACTTTTCCGTGATTTTTAATATTTATGATAAGTGAAATACCTGCATGTAAAGGTGCATATACATCTGCCAGTGTGTTGTCCCCTCACATCCAGGGGTTGGGTGAATGGACTTTGTGATTGATAAATCACTTTTAATTGTCAACATAGTGAGAATGTTATGGGCCACATTCAGACTCATTTGATTTCACAGAGACCAGAAGTGCACTAAGTTCCTGGGCAACTGCAGGACCTTAATACAATAATAAAGGCTAAGTGTGCCTTTTATTTTTCTCTTTAAACTGGAAAACAGTAGGAAAAACTACAGCTGTCTGTAAAAAAATGAAGTGTCTTTAAGTGTTCTAATTTCCTTTTTTTAAAATGTAAAGAATCTTTCATAGCTGATTTAAAACTGACAGTGGCTTAATGCTACTGAAAGTTACACCAATATTTTCCTAATATTAGTTTACCATGTAAGCTGTGGATACTTTCCATTGTAATAATTAAAGTACTAATGCAAAAGCAAAAATCCTTGTTTACCTTTCTTTAAAAAAAAAGAGAAGTAGTAATGCAAAAATTCAATTAAGTCCTTGCCCTAACTGACTACCACTTACTGTTAAGGGTTTATTCTGTGATAACGGAGGAGCAACTCCAGAGATTGTGGGGATTATTATGGACTGGCATGTCTGAACTGGCAATTGGCAGCCATTTGTTGCCGGGATGCTTTCATGATTAGACCTCAAAGCTACTTTTTCTTCTCTAGAGTGGTTTGCCTATGTGGTCTTTTCTCCCACAGCATAGGTGAATAGATTTTCAGTGGAAAACAGTGTGAACTCCACTTTACATAGGTTAGTTGCAGACTCTGATTTATGCCTTGCTTGTTGCAGACACTGTGAGCCGGTTTATAAAGATCTGTCCTTTGAAACTGACCAGGAATCAAAATGGAAGAACATGAAAACAAACTGGTGTCTTATGTCATATTCACTAATAAGCATTTTACTCAAGTGATCACTTCAGCATTGTATTTCAGGAGAATAACTGAAATGGCATGTTCAAATGGTAAATGTTGAATAAAAAATGTTTGTCTCAGGATTGATATGTACGTGGAGGGAACAACAGACCTGATGGGAATGATCATGTATCTCCCTTTTCAACCATCTGACACAAAAGAAAAGAATCTTGCCTTAATCATTGAACGAGCTACAACCAGGTACTTTCCTGTTTATGAAAAGGTAAGTGATAAATCACCAGTAGTCCACAAAGACAGAGTGGGGTACAGGTTCCCTCCCACCCCACTCCCCTGGCCCCACATACCTACCTTCCAGAAGGCCAAGTGACAGTACAACTCTGGAACTGTATGGTGGAGACAGTATTCAGCAATGTGAAAAGAGGGCCACAAAGTAGTATTTGGCTGGTCTCGGTGCTGAGTATCTTTGCTGTCTTCTTTAAGACTCTTTAGAGAGCAGATCTTACTTTTTAAACTTAGCTTAGTGGCTGGTAACTCCTAGCATTTTGTATAAATGCAGCATTTAAATACCTGTGCCAGCCTTTAGAACTTATTGCCTGAAAGTCTGTATACTGTTGCTGTGTGAAGTTAAATATATTTGTGCTTTATAATTAAGGACGTAATTCTGTGATCTTTTTCAAACCCATTGCTTAAATATATTATACTTACAGACTATTACTGTCTTTTTCTGAATCGCTATTTGGGCATCCTTAGGTGTGCACAAAGAGGCCAGCAAACAGGATGTATTTAGCTTAAAAGTATAAAGCAATTATTTACTGGCTAGCATGCACTACAGAGTTAGCCTCTAATGAGCTTTGAGGTAAAGCATTTGTATGCTTGCTACCTCCATAGAGCGCATGAAGAGTCTTTCTTGGCTAGGCAAGAGTTGGTCAGGAGGGGACGGGTTGTTCTTTGCTTCTCGCTGGAACATAGCCTGGATGTTTCTGAGTTGCCATTTTCTACCAACTTGCTGTTTGTTCTGTTGTTTTGGTTTTCCCTTTAGAATATTTTAATTTGGTTTGCGTTAACATTTTCCTGTTTGATCTGAGCCAGCTGTGATCTTCATCTCACTATCCTACTTCTGTTTGTAACTTCACCTTTTGTACCGTGTATGGTCGTACTACACAGACTTTCTCACAGCGCTTTTTCAGAGTGTAGCAGTCTCTTCAGAAGTCTGTGCCAAGAGTACAAAGCTCTGTTGTTTCAGAGCCCAGCCAAGTTTCTAGCTTAAATCCTTGGTTCACAAGGCAGCTGAAGTCCATTCAAAAAATACAGGACTTGATGCAATTTCATGTGCCTCATTATCAGAGCCTGAAATTGTACAAGTGAAACCTACAGAGGTTGCCCTGTGAAAAAAAATTGCACATAAATGACATAAACTAGCACTCCTGTAATCAGAATTCATGTAGATCCACTGCCATACCAATGCAAGGCTGTGCTGAGAGAGACTGATTGCAGACATTAATATTGCAAAGATTTCAAGTCTGATAACATAAATATTTAAGTTATTAAGAAATAAAAAGCAAATTTAGACACCACTATTCTCCAAACCTGCGTCTAGGTGGCATAAACTACTGTTATGATATGTTTTACTGTGTATGCTGACTGAAGGAAAATCTTTAAAATAATCCTTGTTCACTTATGGTAAAGACACAGCTAAACTTTGCCATGATTTTTAGCTTAGTTAATTTTGTTAGAATGATTAATAATTTTCCTTTGTACTGTCCTGGTTTCAGCTGGGAAAGAGTTAATTTTCCTTCTAGTGATTGCTGTGACAGCATAATGCATATTGTTTTAGTTGTTGCTAAGCAATGTTTATACTTTTCAAGGACTGTCTTCAGCTACCCATAGAAGCTGAGGAGGAGCATAGACAGAACAATGGAATGGCCAATGGAATATTCTGTACCATAGATGTCATGCTCAGTATATAAATGGGGGTTGGCTGGTGGCAGGGGAAATCCATGATTTCTGCTTGGGTCAGGCTGGGCAACCAATTCACCAGGCAGTGAGAGTGGCTTGTGTCTTGTGTATTCTTTTACCACTATTATTATTATTATTACTATTATTATTATTATTATTATTATTATTATTATTATTATTATTCCTTTTCCGTTATTGTTCCATTAAACTGTCTTTATCTCAACCCACAAGGGTTTGGTTTTTTTACCCCTTCTTTTCTCCCTCTTCTCCCCACCCTTCTTGGGGTAAAAGGGGGTGAGCGAGTGGCTGCACGGTCGTGGCTGCACGGTCCTGGTTGCTGGCTGGGGTTAAACCACGACATGTACCAGCTGCTTGAGTTGTCCATTGATTCAGCTTAGCAGGG
Source organism: Ibidorhyncha struthersii (assembly GCA_013398815.1). Classification (NCBI taxonomy): domain Eukaryota; kingdom Metazoa; phylum Chordata; class Aves; order Charadriiformes; family Charadriidae; genus Ibidorhyncha; species Ibidorhyncha struthersii. Next base: position 85,223 of record VZSZ01009250.1, read on the forward strand.
TTTGCAGTCCATGTGTTATGCAAGCCTGACAGAAAATATCCCTAGCCATGAGTGTTCACTTTAAAGTGACTTCACTTACAGGGCAGCAAACGGTAATATAATGCACTGCAGGTAGTCCGGTTCCGATGCTCCGTTTGGGAGTTTCCCCGTGGCTTTGATAGACAAGCTGTGGTGGACCTTGTTAGAGCAGTATAGGAAATAACTGCACAAAGGTATCAGCCTTGCCTCTGTCAGAGGTTACTGCCTCTTCTATAGTAAAATTGGCCGATAGGACTGGAGAAGGAATCAGGTTCCAAAGTCACAGACCAGTGTCCTAGTTTTAGTGCACATTTGTTAGTTGTTTAAGTGTAGCATTAGAGTATATTAGGCACAGACACGTTTCCTTCTGCTTCTGCTCCAAGGGTGATAGTCTTCAAGAAAAAGGTAGGCTGGAGAGGTGGTAACTGCTCTGAAGCGGTGCTGCAACCTTCACCACAACTTGTCTGTTGCAGCTGTGAGGAGCTTTGGTGCGCTGCGATTCTTGCATCAGCAGTTTGCTGTGAAAGAATCTTTGTGTATACGATGAAGGGTGGAAGGGCTGTGTTCCTTCATTCCTGAACTGTTTCAAACTATCATCAGCAGTCTCAAATTTGCTGAAACATCTGGGAATTCACTTGACTTTTTTTTTGGTTGTACACAATCAAAGTACACTGCAGGTAAACTGGCCTGACTACCTCTTACAGTTACTTTGGTCCTGTTTCTTTTCTATGATTTAAGTTTTTCTTGTGGGACTGGACTTGCTACAGCTACCTGGTGCAGTAGGTTAGAGTGAGTGGTAGGTCCATGCACACTGAAACGTAAGTTCCGATTTAATTTTTTGTTGTGAGAATACCTAGCGCTTTCTAACTTTATAGATCCTTCCATGGATTTGCTCTGCTGTGTATTTTTGTAGAAATCTGTCTGTAATGAAGGATGTAGATAAAATTGTTACATCCTATATGACTTTTTAAATTCGTTCCTATTTTGTAGGCCTTGAAAGACCATGGGCATGATTATCTTGTTGGCAACAAATTAAGCTGGGCAGACATCCATCTGCTGGAAGCCATTTTAATGGTAGAAGAATGTAAGCCTGATATACTGTCTGCATTCCCTCTGCTACAGGTTAGTAATCATCTGATCTCGATGTGGAATGTAACATACAAACATCACTGCCCAATTTTAAAGGCTAACTGATGTTTAAATCTTTTGAACCATTGTACTGTGGTACTGACAGTTCTCTGGTCTACTTCTGTTGACTACAACAGCCTGAACACATGCGCACTGCCTTGCTCCCAGAGCTGCACTTTTTATCCAGCTCTACTTTTCCCAGCTGTTCTCAGCTGGCAGGAACTCACTGACTCTACACGTTTGGTCCTGTAACTGCTACTTTCATGTCTTCAAACACACCAATGAGCATCAGGAGGGGAAGGCTGCGGCCTGTTGCGTCTGCAGTTCCTGTCCTTCTGTTTTTGCTAACAAAGTTGTATTTTGAAGAAATCATATATGAGAGCTGTTAAGTTTCTTATGTTTTGTCTTGCGTGTGCTTTGCAGTGAGGCATTCCTGTCGTTGCCTCTTTTTTTTACCCAAATATATCTGCAGGATTTGGATTCAGACTCTGGGTTTTGCTTTTTTATTTTCCTTTCTTTCTTTTTTCTTCCACCTTTACCAGATGAATCTTAACTCTTTAATACTAGTTTCTCCCATCCCTGTCTGGGAAACTAAGGTAAACTTTATAGCAGCAGCAATACAGATCAGAATATTCACACCTGGATTTTCAAAAAAGACTAATATGTTATAGGTATGGTTTTGCCCTTCTTTTTAATGGAAAATGCAGAGTGCTGAGCTGGCTATAAGGAGCTACTACCTTTCTCTGTTTAATAAGTATGCCTGAGAAGTAAAAAAACACATCACCTGTTTTTTAAGATACAAGGGTTGGAATTATAGTCTCCTGACTCTCATTGGCTTTACTGCTGCTTTGTACAGGCTTTTAAAGGAAGAACAAGCAACATCCCAACAATCAAAAAATTCCTGCAGCCTGGCAGCCAGAGGAAGCCACCAACAGATGAGAAGTTTGTTGCCATCGTGAGGAAAATATTCAATATCTAATCATGTGGCTGCTGAAGATAATACAACTGTAGTATATTACCAGAGCTGTGCCTTGTAAGTGTAAACTGCATAGATGTATTCTATAGCTTGGATCATATAGCCAGTCACATGGTAATTGTTGAAACAGAATACACTTTTAAATTAGAGTAAGAGGCTGTTTTGGACCTGTTGAGTCCAGAAAGTGGTATTTCATGGGACAATTACATGAAATAAAATATGCTGATACTTTGTGTTTGTTTAATTACAGTAGATGCCTGGTAGGGTAAAAGGTTTCAGCTGTAGCTTTCAAAGTACTTTAGAAGAACCAACCCTCCCGACCCCAGGCTTTATTAACTGCAGGAGAGAAGAGCCACTCCATAAAAATGGGGAAGGCATTTAAAATCAGGCCTGGAATCTTCTGGTTTTGCTTTCTAGGTGGTCTCCTAGATCAAAGGTCACTGTCCCCCTGCTGTATTCCACTGCTGTCTCTGTACTTTCAGAGCTGCAGTTTAAAAGAGAAATAAACATTTTAAAAATTAAAAAAAACCCAACCTCATAATCCTCATAAGCGTATGGGCAAAAGTAAGAAACTTGTTTAATCCCCATATGAATCTCTTCGAAGAGATTTTGTTCACTGAAAGATCAAAGTACATGTGTTTAATTAGCCTGATGTGGTTTTCATCCATTGAAACCATCTATTCCCTTGCTCTTCTTTTTGCTTGCTTGGTCACAGTGAGGAAAATGCTGCTTGATTGTTTTTTTCTAAGATTTTACCTTCTCCAGTCACTTCCAAAATAGTTGTAGAGAACTACACTGGCTGCTTACTTTTTCGGTGAAATAGTTTTCTCTCAACAGTGTTTAAAGTATTCACTACTATTTCAGATTCTTTACCCTAATTTCATGGGAACCATGGCTGTCACCTTTAAGAACAGTGCCATAAATTATTCTTCCTTATAGTTAGTTGTTTTTCTCAGTAGGACTCAAACTGATTAGGCAGAGAAAACAGTCAACCATTATATCCAGAACTGCTGCCCACCAGAGTTAACCCCTTTTCCAACTTATCCATAAGAAAAGCCACACAATGTATCTCAGAAGTACAAACCAGAAACATCCCAGTCACCTAGGCACTGCCCAGGTGAGTTCCTAAGAGTCTTACATTAAAATTACCTGGGTAGCTGGAAGCAATAATTTGCCATGCTCACCGTAGCACTCAAGTATCATTGAGCTACGCCTCTGTTCCAGACAAGTGCTACAATTGCTGTACCATCGCAGAGCCTGGCACAGGACATCACCTCACCATTTAGTGAGTCCTCAGTCCCATGGGGATGTGTTGGACTTGCTGAGAACTGTACTTGCTTGGGCTGCTCAGGAATTTCAGCAAATGCTTCTGTATTACAGTTGGGCTTGAAGGCCCCCTTCCCCCATGGGGTAATTCAGCAAATACACAGAAGGCTCAACTCTGCACGTGCTCAAAAATATACAATCTTACTGGGTTTAGGATCTGGGGTAGCAGCAACTGCAGGATGGGGTCTACATTTCAGCTCTAGGTTTCCTAAACTTTTAATTGGAGCTTAATCTAAGGCAGGATTCAGCTTGTCTACAGTACAAATACCCCCATCGGCATTGGTCACCCAAGCCCGTTATGGTCCATGGCAGTTCAGTTCCTCTGAAGTTCTACTTCAGGATGAAATGAACCACATCTTATGTGTCCAGCTGTCATCCCAATCTGAAATCCATAACACACCAGCTCAATCACCTGTAAGCCTGGCAAGACCTGGAGATGACTGACACCAACATTTGTTAGCAAAAGATTCCAGAGCTGGAGGCTGTGGTTTGGGGTTGGGGGTGGTGTTTGCCCTCCTCCCCCTGTTTTTTTTAGGGGGGGGCAGTTGTGCCTTAGGCATCCAAGCTCCTCACCTTGTCACCACCTAAGCCCCTGCCAAGAATACTAAGCTTGGTATTCTGCTCATGGATTTGCACAGCACTGAGATCTGATATGTGATAGCCTTTATAAGAAAGCTCTGTATGAAAAAAATGAAAAGAAGCAAAATTTCTCTTTGTCTCCAATAGTGGACTCACCCATATTCAGTTTCCTAATGATTTGGCTGCACGTTCCTGTGCAGCAGAAGATAGTCTTAGCCAAGCTTTAAGACCCAGGGAATATTCAATTATTTTCTATGCAAACCAAAGCAACTTCAGTCCCTGAATAGTTTATGTCTGAATACTCTCCTTGGCTTATGGGGAGGATTTCAGCAAGATAATCTGTATAAGACCACAACGGCAAACCTGTTAAGAGACTGACAGTTTAGAACCTATTTGTGCAAGATGGTGAACCCTCCTCAGCTGTGGTTCATGTCAGTGGGAATTTACAGCATGGTACGTGTTTTAAACTGGTGTTGAGTACAAAGCAGATCACCGGACTCTTCTGTTGACAAAATGGCTCACTAGCCTGTACAAAAAACGGAGAAACTTTGAACATTTTATGTTTTATTTGAACACTGATAACAGTTTTTACATTTAGAACCAGTGCAACAAGATACGTTCATCTGAAAGAAAAGTGGTTTTTCTAGTGCAACACAGTACAGGCCTGTGCCTTTATTGATTAGTAAGTGACAATATGATTAGAATTGATTACTTAATCTCAGAAGCTACAAAATTATGGTTCAGTACAATATACCTCTTTAGCATAAACACGTATTTATATATATTCTCTCAGAGATACAGTGCAAGACTAACTCAATTTCTTGGGGTGCTCAGCATCCCTGAAAGAGATCAAACTTTGAGAGAAAGATCTCTTGCATCAAGACTGTTTATATGGAAGTAGATCAAAATATATCCTCAACAAAACATTTGGTTTAGTTTTTTAAAAAAGCTTGCAAAATATCAGCAAATGTCAATAATCAAATTACAGGTACAGATCTTTTACAGAAAAGATAAATGCAACATAAGACTTGTGTTCAAACTTGTCTTTCTAGTATGGAGAGCTTGCCTGTTTGTTCGATGAGTATGGCAGTCATACTTCAGTTCTTAAGTTGCTAAATTCTCCTACAGCAGCATAAAAACAAGCCTCAAAATCATCAAAAGGCTGCAAAAAAAAAAAAACCAACAGAGTGAGAAACATAAATATGCTTGTGCACAAACAAAAACAGTGAAAGTCATCATTAGGTAACAACACATTCATAAATGCCTGACACTAGAGCCTCTAGTAAGCAATCTTTCAAAATGTCTAAATCTACAGCCTCAGTGTCTGCTGAAACAGTGCACTGAGGCTTGAAAAGCAATCCACAAGGGAAAATAACATTTTCCAATTTCAGTCCTGATTCTGAAATTTTGCATCTTGACAATTTGCATCTGATTTTTTGCTCCCTGTATGTAATTGGAGTAAACCAGTTGATGGTGTTTATGTTAGATCTGGCAACAAGGAAGCAACAGTTATTATTCCTTCAGAAGATGGAGATTCTGACTTACAGTTGAAAAATGTTTTGAGTTACAGACTCAATGGGAAAGAAACGTTTTGACTTACTCCATAATTTAATTCCAAAATAGTAAGTACAGAAAATTATGTTTGTCAGAATGCCAAAATAAACAGCAACAATAAAGCCATGAGCACGGTTAGAAACATCATAATTTGCAGTAATACTGACCAAAGTGCTTAGGTCAGGTCAAAAACATCCTAGTTTTCAAAGGTGCTGAGCTTACAGAATCATAGAATGGTTTAGGTTGGAAGGGACCTTCAAGACCATCTAGTTTCAACCCCCCTGCCATGGCCAGGGACACCTCCCACTAGACCAGGTTGCTCAAAGCCCCATCCATCCTGGCCTTGAATGCTCCCAGGGATGGAGGATCCACAACTTCCCTGGGCAACCTGTTCCAGTGCCTCACCACCTTCAGAGTGGAATATTTCTTCCTAATATCTAACCTAAATCTACCCTTTTTCAGTTTAAAACCATTACCCCTCATCCTGTCACTACACTCCTTGATAAGAGTCCCTCCCCATCTTTCCTGTAGGTTCCCTTTGAGTACTGGAAGGCTGCTATAAGGTCTCCCCAGAACCTTCCTTCTCCAGGCTGAACAACCCCAACTCTCTCAGCCTGTCCCCATAGGAGAGGTGCTCCAGCCCTCTGACCACCTTTGTGGCCCTCCTCTGGACTCACTCCAACAGGTCCATGTCCTTCTTATGTTTTGAGTGCAGCACTTCTAAACCAAAGGGTTGGTCTTTTTTAAGATGCCTGTGTTGTGTGAAATTAGATGACTAATTTTATGCATATGTGTTTGAAAACACTGAGGCTTACCTCAGGTTCTTCTAAGAGCCTTATCAATATGCATTAATATTTAATTGCAGATATCGCCTTTCTTTGCTGAGAAAGTCACTCCATATCAGATATATCTGTGTAGTGAGATGAAAAAGCTGTTCACTGGAAACAGAACTGTGACCTCCAAACTAATTTCACTTAAACTGTACAGTTGCTGGATGATAGTAACTTCCACTGATACTGGCTTGAATCAGATATCAAATGGCAACTATTTGAAAATCATTGAAATCTTTACATTAAGATCCTCAATATATGTTTACCTCAGGCATGCTACTAGTCCGGCTGGCATTAATTTCTTGGACCTCTTGAACCTCATTCCCATTATAATGGTCAAAAGAAAAGCTGAAACTGTAAAAGACAATTCAATATATTTATGTTCTCACTTCTCCCAGGGGATCATTCAGGAACATGGAGAGTTATCAAAGGTCATTGCTATGTTTTGCTATGAACTGCAATTTAATAAAACATTAGATCAGAGACAGGGTCTATGAAGACATCCTTGCTTTTCCAAAATACACTGCTATGATTTCTTTCAGCTACAAGTAAGGTTTCCAGGTGCTAAATCCTATTCCACAGATACTAAGTAAGTTTGTCAGACAGTGAATTCTACTCCCCCACATCTACATTCACGGGAATACAAATAAAGTAGGAAGAATCTTCATTGTAACAGTAACAAGTATGCTGAATTACAGGCATAGTGTCTCTTAAACCCCACCATCCCTAGATCATTTCAGCTGTTTTCTAACTATTCAAAGAGCTAGAACATCCAACTTTATCTGTTTTCTTTTTAGAATGCTAGCTCTTTATTTGCTGAGCCTTAAAAACTAGATTCAAAGGTTTGCCGCTTGCTTTTGCTACAGAATATTGCTGTGGGCATCTCCTTCATCATGGCCACAAGTTCCTTTGTTTCATTTTGCTACAAGACAACCATCCTTGTCTGTGACAAGAGATGGGCAGCCCAAGAGAGCAACAAATGCAAGTGCAAGTAGCAGAGTATAAACATTATGAAAGAAACTGCGTCTTCTTCCTGGAGCAGTTTTACCTAAAAATTGAGGTAGCAATGAACTGATCAGGCATGGGGTTGTCATACTGAACTATGGCTGCAGAGCGTTACGTAAATGAGAAGGTTAATGAGAATACATAAAACTCTGAAAATATAGCTAGCTTCGTTAAAGAACTGTCACCTAAAATGCTTCCTAGAGGTGGGCAGAGGGGGAGGACTTCTCATGGGCAGCTGGGCTTTACTGCTCTTGCAGCCAAAGTAATGGCAGTTACACAGATCTCTCCCTATTTTATGGAGCAGTTAAACCATCTGGCTAATTCTTTTCAAACTCCACTGTCTACTCCTGTGGACAGTCCTGTGCTCACCGGTGTCAAGAATTACTTTTAAACTCACTCCAGCATTATAAAACAAGCTCTGACAGTTACAAGCATCTTACGAAACTCTACCAGCTATGCATGTGCACTCATTAAAGACACCCTGCAAAAAAACCCTATTATGTTCCATTATCCATTGCTCTTATTTTCTGGTCCCATAGCCTTGATCCTCTCAGGAATGTCTGAAAAGTGGACTATTCCGCAGAATGCGTCTTGCCAGAGCCCTGAGTATATTTACAATTAATTACAAGCTACAAAGCATGTTCACTCTGTAATGTTCTTTTTTTCCAGTTACTAGTATCCGGCTTTTCTCATGTGCCAGTGAGTTTTTAAGACAGTCAGCTTTTAGACCTGATTTTCAAAACTGCTAGATACTGTTTCACCTTAAATCAGTCAAAGAAATTCAATACATCAAGCCAAATTCAATTCAGTAAATCAGATTCAGGTCAAAAATACAATGAATCAGGTGCATCAAACTGCACTCTCAGAGCACTAACTGGTGCATACTGAAGTCTGAGTTTCTACACCTACTCCAAACACATAAGATTATACTAAAGTATTCAAGAAAGTTCAGAGTTAATTTCAGGTGGAGTGGGAAAATGCCTGAAAGAATAATCTACAAAACAACTAAGGAAATTTGCCTGGGGTATCTGTATGCTCCATACTTTTAGTATGTAGGACAAGTTACAAGAACCCTACTATCAAGGTCTTGTACTAAAACATTACCTACATTATTGTAGGAGACTCTTAGGTAGGTGATAAATACTGTAGATAATTATGGTTTTGGAGGGGGATTTTTTTTTTAAATTTCCTAACCTTTTAAAAGTTTGGGTACTTGCTTCATTTCACATTGCATTTTACTCTACTGGTTTCTAAGTTGAGTGGTCACTTTCTTCCATGCACTTAATTTCCTTCTTTCATTTGCGCTCTAGTGGCTTTTGGCACTTTGGCAGGTTAGGCACAAGTGAAAACATTCTGATTTTCTACAAAAGCAATACACATTTATTACGAAAAGCCCTTATTATTCTGAAAGTAGCAGATACAGTAGGCCCCAAAGGTTTTTAAGGTGTGGACCTGTAGATGTTTCTGAGTGCGTCTAATTCTCCGTTCCTCTGAAGTCTTCCTACTGAGTTCTTTATTCATTTGAGGTATCTATGCATAGAGAAGCCAGAAGACACCCTCTTCCAGACTGAGATATATCAGCCTGGAAGAGATTAAAAACAGCCTGAATGGTTGGCATTGGCAGAGTACTTTGTGGGAATACTTCCTAACTCAGTGCAGGTAAAAACTACCAGTTAGTTCAGACCACCTTCTTGGTTTCACTCAGCACAGGTGGATCTTGAAGAGGCCACCCATTGAAGAGGCCACCCATTCATAGCCAAGGTTAAATATATGTTTAGGTTTTAAGCAATCAGAACATCACTTTGTAAACATTCTGGACTAAGACTACTTTAAAAAGTCTTTGTTCTTTTTACTCTACGTAATAAGAACTCTCTAAGGCAGGTGCAGTGAACCGTATCTCATCTGTATTGCTATAATTTCTATTAAATTAGTAATACATATTTCTCCAGTTGAGAGAAAGTCCTCACATGCCTACAGCTACATGAAATGCACAGCACTGACAATACTTCAGTATATCTGACATCAACAAGCAGATTAGTGGAAATTTTGTATTAGTCCTTTCAAAACCAGCAAATTAGAAAACAGGCAACATTTACTAAGTTTTAATTAGTCTTGTCTTCCACAAATTCTGTGTGCAAAACAGTGATTTAATTGACCCATAAAAGTACAATACCGTATGCTACTTAAAAGCACGTCACACAGAATGATTACACATTTACATATGGTTAAGGCTGTGCCTTCATTCCAGAAAGTTTTTTTTTTTAATAGTGGGATAACTTAGTCGGAGCAAGGTTGTGGTGGTAAAACTGGAATACCCTGTTTTAGGCCATCTAGGAGAAGATCAGGTATGCCATCACCACCTTTACTAAAGAAATCAGTTAGTGCAAATATACTTTGCTAACAATGCTATTCAACATTTTTTTGAAATGGAAGTTTTTACAATTGTGACTGGTGTAAAGCACAAAGCCAGCACAAACACTGTACCATAAATTCTAACTAAGTTCAGAAAAATCAAGTGTGTACTCAATCTGGATTAAATGTATTTTAAATGCATTTCTGCATGCAAACCACAGCGATCTTTGATAAAACCACGAGTGAGACAAGCTCCAAACAGCTCTTGTTGCAAATCAGTTGTATGAGGTTAACAACGTCCCCCTTAGAGACTGTAGTTCCTTCCCTCCATGAGGGTTACATGGCAAACTAGCTACAGGGACAATTATTGCATTGTTTGTATCCTGTCTTTCTCAGCAGCAAAGGAAAAACACCAAGTCAAAGTATTTGTTTCACTGGGAGCTAAAGATACATGCCATTATGCAGGACTGGACCCCACACCTACTTTACCTCTCAAATTACATTCTAATCTGTAGCTCTAATGAGTTAATTCCAGTACTCTCCCATGTTTTGCAGCTGGATTTCACAATATTTGCAGTGTGATGTAACCAGCCAACAAAAGGAGGCACTGCCAGGTGGTGGCACACCCCTGCTGGCTGTGTGTGTGAACGAGCTGCCTTACCTTCCAAACAGCTCTGTCTACAAGCTCTTGAATTTTGCAAGCCAAGTTGAAGTGCCTAACTCTATTTAAAAAATAACATTTAAACCAAAGCAACGCTCAAAAGTTAACATCAGAGAGACTTTTACATACAATTCAGGAAACTGCTTGGTTTTGTTGTTGTTTTGGGGTTGTTTTTTTTGTTTACCATAGTAAAACACTTACACAATGATATCTTCACATTTCTTGGATCACGTGTTATGCAGTAAGCTCCATAACCAGCCACAGAACCAAAGGTGAGACCAGCAGCTAAAGAGATCTTACTACCTGCAAGAAACCATTCCAGCATTACTTCTCAATACAATGTCTTTAAGCTCAATATTTACACAGTAGTTCTCTCTCTACATAGTATTATCCAAATATTTCAAAAATAGAACTGATTTTGCCACAGTGCAGCTAGCTCACCCAGTGTGAATAGATGTAGTATTTCTGTAACTGGGTCATTCTCTTGCATGGCATTAGGGGCAAAGTTACTAAATTAGAGGGACATGATGAGGATCTAGTAATACTTGCAATTTGGGAAAAACAATTTTTGAAGCACAAACGTAAAATTGGCTATTTTCTCTATCATACATACTGTTAGAAGCATTTTTGTAATTTCTCTGGACTATCTGTTGATTTTAACTATATCCTACAGCACTTGGGAGTCTCCAAAAATGGTAGAAGTGTTACCAATATATATAAAGGGTAAATTGGACAACACATGTAGTTATAAGCCTTTCAGTCTGACATCAGTCCTGGACAAAGAAATGGTACCACCATCATCACATTTAATTAATAAAGAATAAAAAAAGAGTTAAAACAATTAGATGGCATTGAAGATGAAAATATGGCTTTCAAAAGTAACTTGACATCTTCTTTCAGTGCTATTACAAAACTGGTTTGTGAAGCCCAGAGTTTCAGTAATACACCTAGGTTTCTGAATAGGCATTTGACTTGGTACCATGATAAAAGTGCAGAATCACCACAGCAGGCATTATCTGGTTTAAGCTGATCCCCAAATGTTTATAAATGAAGAATCCAGATTCCCCAGATGTCATTTAGCTCACAGTCCTGTTATACTGAGTATTTTTACTCAAGAATTGGCAAGAAAACAGAAATCAGTACCACTAAAAAAATTATCTAGATTTGCCACAAGGACTGATCGACTATTAAAGAGCGAAGAGAACAAGCAAATGGGATAGTCACTGAGTGCAGCTGGGTGCAAACAAAAAAGTACAGCAAGTGTTTTCAGAAAGCCAGATGTAAAGCCGTATGTCCAAGAACAATGCATGTGCAAGCTGCGCAGGGAAACAGGGACCCTGAACCACAAGAATCAGGGTGGATAATGGCCACAGCGAGACCACTGATGCGCTGCTGGGACACGCACTTTGTGGGAGAGCTAAGGGGGACCAGCCTGGAGATCCCGCCTGCCCGTTCCCGGTACCACTGCGACCTCTGCCGGGATGCTGTGCTGGGCTCGGGCAGGGCGCTGCCAGCTGGGAAGGACTGCAAAAATGACTGAAACACAGAAAGTGCGCTTTATAGTACATGACAACCTAAAACCTGGTTACCTTAGAGTTCCTATCTAAGAGTTAATTAATCATCAGATCAGAATATGCAAGTAAAAGGTTTTCCTTCCAGTGCGTATCTGGAAATCTCAAAATCAAGCCAGGATGCCTCCGTAGAAAATAAACTTTAATCAAAGATCATCTACTGTGCTCAGCACAGGAATGATTAAAGGAAATGAGAAGGCCCAAAATACACTGAAGGTCAAAAATAACATGACAGCCCCCTTTTGCCCTGAAAACAAACTCATCAGTTAAATTAACAGAAAAAAGTGACCACTTAAATGCTTAGGTTGACCCAAGTAAATCTCATGAGACTCAGATCATTTATAGCAGTGCAGGATGGATTTAAGATGCAGACGTGCTCATTATAAGAGAGTTTTCATGTCTTGCATCATTTTTTTTTTTTTTTTTACAAAGTGTAGCGAAGAAGAAACACAAATGCTTCATTTCCAAATCCTGCTGTCCTAGTGTTTACCTTTACGAGTGTATCCTACAACACCTCCAACAGCCAGCAATGCGGCGTATGCAAAACCAATCCAGTCAATAGCCATGGTCCCAACTCTGGAGAAGAAAACACATTGCAACTGAAGACAAACAAGTTCCTTCCTCCTGGTAAAAAAATAAATCATTACTTCAAGTGTTCTAAATAACACTCCCCTAAATTATGTTTGACTACTGTGTCAAAACATTCAAAAGGTGACGGTATGTCTACTGGCTATTTTATCATCTTTTCACTAACTGCTGCCTTTCCTTACACCTCGGTATCTAGGTATACCATATTTCCATTAAAGGAAACTGGTAATTTTGGTATGTACATGGCATGCATTTTTCCCAGTCAAAAACGCACATCTGCAAGGAAGAAGCTTGACACTGCCCAAAGCATCAATTTTGTTGCACTTGTGCCACAGGGCAGCCCTGGGCACACGCTATGGGTACACACAGGTCTTGTGAGCGCACGGCTTAGCTCCCTTCCAACCAGGCTGTACTGGCTATGCTTCAGGCGGAATGTCACAGGCACTGCAACATCAGGCAAGAATAGGAATTTTCAGAGTCTACCCAAAGTTTCCAGACAGAAACCTAGGCCATCTACAGAAAGCTATGCATAAAAATGCTTTATCCTATCTCTGTCTATGCCCCTTTTGCTTCACCTTTAGATTTTGATGCGTTGGCTGAAATTAGGCTTCTGTCCTCCAAAAAGCATTTAAGTTGCTGTTGTAATACTGATCCCAACTTCCCCGGCTGTGCTTTGTAAAGGCACACGTGGCCGTGGTTTGCGGCCCAGCACCCCCGCAGCGCTATGGCCTCCCTCCCACCAGCCCCAGCCGGTGGTCTACATCTTCGCCCCCCCAGCCCCCCTCCTTCTCCCAGTTTAAGTGTATACTTAATTAAGTGCACATTTCCTTTTACCTGAGCGGCGTGTCCTTGGTCACAGTGTTAAAGGGGTGCCAGGAAAGAGCACGCACTCATCATTTCATGTCAAGCCTTTAATACTAAAGCGAGCGACTCACAGTGGGCCGTCCGTCCCCCCCCAAACTGCAACCCCCTCAGGAACACGGCTGGTTTCAGGGGGCCATGGCGCCTCCACATACGAGGTCTGCAGAGGCAGGGG
>VZSZ01009250.1:99479-190684 GCA_013398815.1 Ibidorhyncha struthersii
TATCACAGAATCTCCTAGATTGGAAAAGACCTGTAAGATCATCCAGTCCAATCATTAACCTGACACTGACAAGCCCACCACTAAACCATGTCCCTGAGCGCTATATCTACACGACCCTTAAATACCTCCAGGGATGGGGTCTCTACCACTGCCCTGGGTAACGCGTTCCGATGCCTGATGACCCTTTCAGTAAAGAAAGTCTGCCTAATATCCAATCTAAACCTCCCTTGGTGCAACTTGAAGCTATTTCCTCTTGTTCTATCACCTGTTACTTGACAGAACAGGTCGACCTCCGTCTCTCCACAACCTCCTTTCAGATAGTTGTAGAGAGCAATAAGGTCTCCCCTGAGCATCCTTTTTACCAGGCTAAACAACCCCAGTTCCCTCAGCAAATTATTCCCTCATTTTAACCTTTTAAGCCTAAAAAAAACCCCTGGCCAACCATGTTGAGGATGGAAGAACTCATGAGTGAGAAAGAGTCATGTCTGCAGAGCTGCTTGTCCGCCAAAGGCGCGCATCCCACGGAGACCTGGGCAGGGGCTGGGGCGAGGGTCCGCTGCCTGCGCCGCCCCAGAGACACCCAGAGACAGGCGCCATCGCCGTGCCGGCCACCCCCCTGCCCTCCGCCCCTCACACGGCGCCGTTCCTCTCGCCTCCTTCTCCTCCTCCTCGCCTGTGTCTTTGCAATATGGAGGGCTGCTTGCATGAAGTGGGGTGAGCCGACGGATGCGCGCCAAAGGCTGATGTTAGCTCATGGTCAGGGGAAACCAACAGGCGCAAACCCCAAGACTCGGGTACTACGCACGCAGCTAATTTGTGAAACTGCTCATCATGGTTATTTTAACACGTTGACTTCTCATCTGCTAGCCCCGTCTGCTGGAGCTAATCTGCCACAAGCTGGTTTTATCTGTATTTTGTCACCCTTTTTAGTATTTTTTTAGCTTTCTGTCAAGTGAGCCGTTCTGGACCAGCACGGGACGTGTCCCTCGGCAGTAACGGCGGGGTGCCTGCCTGTGACGTTCCCCACGCTTCCATTGTTCACACAAACAGGCTGAGCGTAAACATGGCCCCAGCAGGGCCACAGCACAATGCTGCGCGATGGGACTTGGATACCTGCCTTCTTCAGGGGTCACTTGAGTATCCCTGCCAAAATCTTGTGTTTCCTTTAGATTTCTTTGCTTAAAGGTGTGGGAGTTTTCCGCTCCAAAGAGCTTGCTGGAAAGTGAATCAGTATTCTCATTAGGGTTAACGTATTTAATTTCCACTTCTAATGTTCCATTTGTTTTTTCTGTTAGTGTTAACTGCTGTGACACAAACCCGCTCCATGTGAGCCGTCCAAGTCTGTCTGCTCGGTGGAAAACAGAACCACTCTCCTTATCTCACCAGTGTCTGTGGGAAGGAAGACTGAAGGTACAGCAACTTTGGAAAACAAACATAGGACACTTGAGGGCAGGACGGCTCCAAAATGCAAACCAAGAGCAGATTCATAAGCTGAAATCCAGAAATCTTGGATTTCTTTATGAAGTGTTCTGAGACTTGTGGCTCTTTAAAAGCACAGTAAAATAAACAGTGGATTAAATGGAGCAAAACCATGCAATTCTATTTGAGCGGGCTCCAAAGTGGAACCAATACAGTGTCTTTTGGCACCTCTAGGATAATGACCAGTTGTGGTTACTGATTCAATGATATTCCTCACTAAATTAGACTGGATAACCCTGAAGTCTGGGTTAAATTTGAATTCGCATAATTATATGCTGCTTGTTATGTTCCCTTCTATGTTCAATTACAAAAAGCATTTGGTATTGTTTTTCCTAAGACGTTACTTAAACTATTGTCTGATGTGAAACAATTCCTGTATTCTACAGCACAGGTAGTCTCCTGTGGGAGGTTTTTAATGGGAGGACATTTCATTAAATTAGTTTATTGGTAGCATGATAAATCAAACCCCTCAGCCCCAACAGCGAGGTACAACAGAGCTAGCAGCAAAGCTAGTGTTAGTGTTGCTAGGCGCTTGCTATTCTAGTTTTCAGTTGTTTGTAACTGCCAGTTTGAGCTGAAATTTCCCCTGTTGGGTATCTGCTTCCAGCTGTTTTATTTTAGCTTGTTTTCATTGTTTTGTATTATGATTTGTTTGCTTTGTTTTTGGAAAGTTCCATTTACAACAGTCGAGCCAACTACGAGGATGAATTTAGGGGAGAATACAGAGTTTTGTCCATTATAGACATAACTATTTCAACGAACAGCCTCTAGCATCTCTCTGGTTTGGAAAAACAGCTTTCAAATTAGGCAAGTAAATTGCTTTAGTTTCAGGGATACATTTTTCCATCTTCATGAAAAAGTGACCTGAAGAGAAAAAGGGTTAAAAATGCTGAGTGAAGGCTTCTTAAAATTGTACAGCCCAGTCCCGGGAAAGTTCCACTCAGGTTGATCGTGTGTGACGTTTTATGCCCATCTGCATTCACATCTGAAAGTATGGACTCTCACCAGAGAAAGGCTGAGTTTGTCCCTTGCTTTGCTAGTGTTCTGTATGAAACAAGAAGCCTTTAAGGGGCTTGGGCTGAAATGCAATGCAGCCCATCTCCCTCCCCATGAAAATTTTTGCTCAGGCTACCTGTTGTTAGAGAGGGTGCTAGCAGGATGAATCACATAAAAGACCCGTCTCCTGCTGTAAGCTGTGGGTGGGTTTCGTTGGTCTTCCTGTATTAACGCTAAAGGCTACTCATAGTTGTAAGCTTCAAGTAAGATTTAATGCTAACTGCTATCCCAGAACATAACGGCGTACCAGAAGGGATCTGTAGAATGGAAGAGTGCTTCTGAAATACCAGAGACAGAAGAAAAGGTCCTGGGGGGGGGGGGGGGGAAGGAAGCAGCCAAGCACCCCGAGACAGCTGTAATTCTGGAACAATTTTGTGCAAAAGATTGTTCTCCTTATCAGGTGGGACTATGGAAAGGGAAGAGGAGTAAAATGTGGTTTTAAAAATGAAGATTCAGAGGCCTCAGGTTTAATCGTCTGTAGTTAAATAAGGAAGTAGTCAGTTATGTTCTGCTACAGAAGGGTGACTGTTAGAAATTCTGTAAGCTTTCAAATGTATGCATATAAGCAGTGAGAAGGAAAGTGGTGTTAAAAATAATAGAAGGTTGTTTTAAAAGGCTGAGGAGACTGATCTGGAGCCTCATTGGGCTGCATTTATGCGTCATTACCCCTCAGTCCTGAGGTGTCAGTTCCTGGAAAATTTATTATGAAAGCTTAGATCCAGAATCATCCCTGGTAATTCAATCAAATGGTAAAAAGCAGAGATACTGCTCTTTACCATAACCATGAAGTAATCTGGCACAGCATATATGTTAATAAACAGCCACACAAACTAAGGCCTTTTCTATGAACTAAATATATATGAACACGGACTAAAGCCTGCAAAGGAAAAAGAGATGAGTTCTCGCACAGTTCACAGGAGATGGTGCTCAAATTTAACAGCTCACTGCTGCCAAAAGGGCCTCTTCATTTCTAATTCTGCTTTCCAGTCCCTTATTTTGTGCAGTAATTAATGGGTTTTGCACCTTCTTTCCCAATCCTTAATGGCTGAGTCAACTCAGTAGCCCAGCAGAAACATAACTGGGCAGAAAAATACGTACTTTTTTGCTGAATTAGTTCAGTCAGTCATTAGTTTCAGTTAGTTCAGTCAGGAGGGCCTAGCAAGCATCGGGACTCAAAGGAAGAGTTGGGACTGCATGACCAGGTGGGGGGCTGGGGAGACCCTCTGCAGGGGTCAGCAAGAAAGAGTGAGATAACCTGAAGCTGCATATTTCCTGACTTCCCAGGGAACTTTGCCTGTGGGAAAGCATTATGATATGGCACTGAGTGAAATTCTTGGTAAATTCAGTGAAATGCAGTGCAGAATTATGGTTGTTCAGTGTATCTCAGGAATCTTCCCAGGTGCTGAGTCCAACAAACTAGTGTTTCCGGAAGCTAACAAACACTGAGATGAGATACATGCCCACAGGAACCTACCTTTGGGGCCTTGGAGCATACAATATCCGATTTTACTGTGAGCTGACAATATCCACAATTTTACTGTGAGGTCTCCAGCGAAATTAGGTTCTAGCTACCTTTAGTATTGGAGGGATTAACAGGAGCAAGTGATTTGGGAGACCATCTGTAAAACTATTTCTGCCCACCAGGCATGATCAAAGGACTGTAGTGCACGTTAAGAGTGAGTGATTAAACTGCCTTGGGTTCTAATCAGCATAGTGATTTGGTCGTCCTAGCTGAGTTCTCAAAAGCTAATAGACTGTCTTGTGAAAAAATGGAGGTTTTTCTTTTCAGTATCCCAGGAGTCCTTGGGCTAAATAAATCCAGATTAGGACCACTAGCTGTGCTCTGCTTCCAATATATCCCAAATTTCCCATCTTTCTTAGTAAGTATGTAAATTTGAAAGCAGTTCAGGAAGTCAGAGTGAAACCCTGAGGGATTTCAGAGACATTTGAAGTGGGTTTTTTGTCATTGTGTTATGTTTTCAGCTGATTGAAAACAACTTAGGAAGATGAAAGTTCTTGGAAGGGAAGGAGGGATTTTGTGTGTGTTTATATTTTCAGACCCTTTCCCTAGTACTTGTGGTCCTGCGATAGACATCAGATCTCTGATACCTCTCACCACTATGTGCTTGGTACAGAGTGGTCTGTTTTCAGCGGCACACACTGAGAGACAAGAGTTTTCCAGACAACAGCTCACCGAAGGACAGAGATGCAGGATCCCTTGCCCTCTCCAAATTCTAGCAGATACACCGAGGCATATCTAAAAACCTATGTATGCCTCAAGGCAGCTTCCTGGGCTGAAAAATAGGTTGAAGCTAGGCAAGTTTGAGGATGGAAGTTCATATATGCGTGCCCTGTCCTTACTCCTTCCTAGACATTGGTGCACGCCCACTGTTCTTGCTGTTTCTCTCCTACCCATGGCCATTGACTGATACAGGAGCATGAGCTGGCTGAAGCTTTGGCCAGGTCTGGTATGGACAAACTTATAGATAGGAGTATCCAAATCATAAACATCCTTCAGATCATTCTCACACACACAAAAAAAAGACAGGAAAGTAAAATGCAACCTCCCTCCCAGAAGGAAGAGGTCTGCAAGAGCCTAACTTTTGTGGGGTGCACAGAGAGTGGCTCAAGCTGTGATTTTGCAGTAATTAGTTATTTCAAATGCTGGCTTCCCCATTCTCGATCCCTTACTTGAACCACCTCTGGCATTCAGTGAACTCTGTGCCAAGCCACGATGGTAAATTAGCAGAAAACTGAAAAAGGGCTTAGCTCGCTGTTGACGTTTCTGCTCTGAAACTGCAATCTTGGAGAGCTGATGATCCCTGGGATCCTTGCTCACGTATTGAAGAGAGGAGCGGAGGGGGGGGAACAGTCCTTTTCAAACCTACATGCCAGGGAGAAAATAGAAGGGAGTGAGGCTATCCATAGCATGAGCTTCAATTTGGAGAGAGTGGATATGATCAGGACTTGGAAGATCAAGGCAGTGGGTAGAATGAACACTGATTGCTGTTCTCCAAATCCTGCAGTACTAGAACTAGGGGGCGCTCACTGAAACCGGTAGGAGATTGGTTTAGAAAAGATAAAAGGGAATACTTTTTCATGTAGCGGATACAGTGAACTTGCGGAATTTGCTGCCAGCAGAGGTTTTGGAAGCATATCTGCTTTCCAGTCAGCAGACTGGAAAGCAGACTAAACAATTAAACGGACTACAGGTTCATAAAGAGATACTAAAAGGGATGAGTAGGGATGTGCGCTCTAACATCCGCAATACAGTGATTGTGGATGCTGGAGGACACGAACAGTAATGCATAAAGTAGCCCAGCTTGCATGGTCTCCTTAAATAGCATCTCCTGTTATTGGAGAAAGGATACTGGGGTGGATTGGGTTTGCATGGCAAGGTTTTGGTAGCAACAGGGCTACAGCGGTGGCTTCTGTGAGAAGCTGCTAGAAGCTTGTCCTGTGTCCGATAGAGCCAATGCCAGCCGGCTCCAAGACAGACCCGCTGCTGGCCAAGGCTGAGCCCATCGGCGACAGTGGTAGCGCCTCTGTGATAACATAGTTAAGAAGGGTGAAAAAAACCCAGCTGTGCAATTGCAGCTGGAGAGAGGAGTGAGAATATGTGAAACAACTCTGCAGACACCAAGGTCAGTGAAGAAGGAGGGGGAGAAGGTGCTCCAGGCGCTGAAGCAGAGATTGCCCTGGAGCCCATGGGGAAGACCATGTTGTTCCCCCGCAGCCCGTGGAGGTTAACAGTGGAGCAGGTATCCACCTGCAGCCCATGGAGGACCCCGTTCCGGAGCAGGCAGATTCCCAAAGGAGCCTGTGAGCCCACACTGGAGCAGGGTCCTGGCAGGACCTGTGGACCCAGGGAGAGAGGAGCCCTCACCGGAGCAGGTTTGCTGGCAACACTTGTCACCCTGTGGGGGACCCACAATGGAGCAGTCTGTTCCTGAAGGACTGCACCCTGTGGAAGGGACCCACACCAGAGCAGTTCATGAAGAACATGAAAGGAGCAGCAGAAAAAACATGTGATGAACTGACCACAACCCCCATTTCCCATCCCCCTGCACCACTCAGGGGGAGGCAGAGAAATCGGGAGTGAAGTTGAACCCAGGAAGAAGGGACGAGTGGGGGGGAAGGTGTTTTAAGATGTGTTTTTATTTCTCATTATTCTACTCTGATTTCATTGGTAATAAATTAAATTAATTTTCTCCAAGTCAGGTCTGTTTTTCCCATGATGGTAATTGCTGGAGATCGCTCCCTCTCCTTATCTTGACCCATGAGCCTTTTGTTACATTTTCTCTTCCCTGTCCAGTTGAGGAGGGGAGTGATAGACCAGCTTTGGTGGGCACCCAACATACAACCAGGGTCACCCCACCACATGAGGATAGCTGGATGTTGGTCCGACCCACCAGGGCATCCAATGTGTTCTTTTCAGGGCCCTGGTTTTGCATACACAGCTATCTGAGGGCAAATGTGATGGTGGTAGGAGTTTGTATTTTATTTTTTGAAGGTGATCTCAGGGTTCTCTTCCCTCGGTGAAACCTGGTGTTTAGCTGCATTGTACCCTGTTGACAAAACGTAGTTTTAGGACAATCCACATAGTATTAGCACTTAGAAAGGGGCCCTTAGACTAAACTATAGTCCTCCTGATGTTCCGCTTTTCCCCTGGGATCCTTCTGCTCTGTCTGCACAGAACGTGATGAATAATCGTATCCCAGGAAAGATTTCGTAAGATATCATAGATTTTTCCCCCAGGATATCAGTGTATTTTGGATTATTTGAGCCTTCTGCTGGAAAACGTAGAGTGCAGCTGAAGGAGAGAGAGTGCCAGATTAGACAGTTTACTAGGCATGAATCCCAACCCTTATTTGTACGAGTATTCCTTCTGCCTTTAGATAATCACGTTAGCATCAGGAGTATTGCTTACACAAGTACTACTGAGAAAAAGTGGTGAACAGGCTTGGGACCTCAAAGCAATATTCTTGTTCCAGCACTTTCCCAGTGAGATTATGACCTTGTTTCCTCTTCAGAGCTCATTAGAGTTGGGACATTCAGTAAGGAGGACCACCCACTACTCATCAGCCTCCAGGAATGATTACCAACCCATCTTCTAGACCTATCAGAAGTAACATATTTAACAATTCAGATATTGTTTTCCTTCTCCTTCCAAAGCTCATCCCACACTTGGATACACGAGGGTATGTTAAACAGTACTATAGTTCATGCTTGGTTGATTATGGAGCCAGATCTTTGGTCTCTGCTGAGGGTTTTTTTCCTGCTCCTCCAGTGCAAACAAGCCAGAAACCTTCCACAACCATGTGGTAAAGGAGCCCCTGGTGGGCGTTAAGGCTGGTATCTCATGACGGTTGTCATCAGGCAGCGTGGGTTAGGATATGTCTTTTGCCAAGCCAGCCTGGAAGAGCACAGCTCAGCGAGACCTCGGGGATCTCGCCTAATAACAGCAGTGACCTAATTTGAAAAAAGAGAAAAAAGCTATCTTCATTTTTTTTTGTGGCTTATAATACCCAAAGGAGTACCACTGTGGGTGCAAAGGGAGGATTATAAACATCAAATGATAGAAAGTGTTTACATATCTATTTTTATGTGCAATTAATCAACCTTTGAAAAAATGAAGTAATTTTTTATTTGTACACCTAAAAGGGGAAGCCAAGTTAAAGCACTTATATAGGTCAGCCCCCAAAAATGAAAATGTGAGAAAAATAACGCCAATAACACTACAACTTTAACTCCAGATTTCAAGCCAAACATCTACGAAGGAAGAAGTATTCCATGGAAAAATATCATATTCTTGCCATCTTTCTGACCACAGAGTTACACTCGTTATGGTAAAGCGATAATTACAACATTGTGAATACAGCGCCGCAGACAATGGCCTGTCAGTGTTTTTCCACTATAAACCCTCATGTGAGGTTTGCATTTTGTGAAATACAATTATCTTTGGCTTGGATAGCCAGCTACGGTCTCAGCCCAGAAATAGATTCTTTTTGTTGTTGTTTCCTTTACTGAGTTGTTCAAGGTTCATTGTTTGGTACGTGTTAGAGCTTTCCTGATTGATTGCCTGCTTGAGCCCTGTCCGTACTGCGATGATGTGTGGGGAGTTTGCTATCGCTGACAGTGCATCAGTGCCGGGCTGGGATGCTGTCACCGAGTCCGTGCTTGGGACCAAACTGCCTACATTTGTATCAGGGCAGTCTGGGAAAGTCGGGAGAGCAGGGTTATAGCAAATTAGCACTGACTAGCATATCCAGGCATGCACAGCAACACATGCTTTAGGGAGTACTGGAGTATGTTATTACAGCTATGGAAGGAAGGAAAATTGGCCAGGCCAATTAAATGGGTAAAATTGAAAAGATTTGTCTGTCTTACAGAGAAAGGAAATTCTGAGTTGATGTTACAAAAAAAAAAAAAAAAAAAAGAAAAGAAAACCCTATAGGATTAGTGAAACTCTGCAACGTGCAAAAAACACTTGTACAGTTATGATTTTGATTCTTTAGTGGGGCTTAGCTAAGGCTCTTCGCTGTAGGATTGTGATAACTGAGCTTCAAATCCAGCCCAGTTTGTTCTTTTCACAGACAACTCAAAGGGAAAATATGGTGTAAACAGTGAGTGCTGATTCCCAAATTGAAGTATAACAGCATGTTTAATTACAGGTGCTATCCATGTAACATCTGCATATAAACTCCTGGGAAATTGGTCTGAAATAACTATATGTGTAATGTCTTACTTCAAAATAATTATTTTGAGACAAATACTGCATGCATTTAAGGCATCTCACCTGCATTTATATGTAATTCACTACACATGAATTTATTCTTTACATGAATTTATTCCATGTCAGTGCTCTGGAAGAAAACATAAAATCCTTGTGCTACAGAGATCTCTGGTTGCTTCAGCAGCTTCTTAGATGTTGCAGGGAAAAACTGCTGAGTTCACACAGTTTAGAATAAATACGGATCAAAGCAGTTTATTGCTTTATTGACAGTATGTAATTAACCAGCAATCATAGAACTATGCATACAAGATCAGTAATGCAGTGGGTGAACCGTGCTGGAAACTTCTGAACAGCTCTCTATAACTGATCCCAAAGCGTTCTTAGTGTACACATACACACACACAGCAACTCATGGACACACACACGGACAGAGTTGTATGCGCCCCCTCCCATGTGGGCAGTATGGGTTACAAAAACACCTCCCTTCCCAAAGATTGCAGGTCTCCCTGTTTATACGTGCCTCCTGCGGGAATTGCGGGTCCTCCACCTTTATGCAGACCCCTGCGGCTCCTTACAAGCCGTTGGCTTAACCACAGGCCCTTGAGAAAGCTGTTTCCCCTCCCAGGTCTCTCCCCCCTGTTAGGAGTTTTCATGCTTCTTTTATACTTCTTTTCAGTGTAACTCCTGCTTTGTGTCAAGTCTCTTTGTAATTCCCCACTAAGTGTTTAATCTGGCTGATGGTCATCTTCTGTAACATAATCAGTTCGGGCAAATGCTGACCAGGCAGTTTGGTGTGTTCGATCCACACACACACTTCGGACACATCTTTATCTCCACAGGTGACATTACCTATGCCATTTTTCAAGAGGGGAGACTGTGTATCCCCGCCAGTTCCGTAGTGAGGGAGAGCCATCCTTGGGAGGCGTGTGGGCAACAGGAGCAGGGAGAGCACAGGGCACGGCCAAGCAGCTGCCTGCAGCCACGTGGCTGACACGGCTCAAACCAGAGAGAGCTGTGATGTTCTGGATGTATCCCACACTGTTGAAGGTAATGATAAGTGGGCAAGCAAACCTATTTCCAGACTCTCACCAGGCTCCAGAAACCTAAAAATAAAATTAACAGTTGCTTTACTAAATGTCTTTTGAACACCTATTATGATTCTCAATGAGGGGATCATAAATGAGACAGAAGCAGCAAATTGGATCATTGGAAAAACTGTGCAGAGAGGCCATCTGGGCCTGGTGCTTTATGGATGGTGAAGAATTTACATTTCACACTCCCACAGTTTACGTTTTCTGAGGTGATAAAGACATTTGGATCATTTTATTTTTTTAGATGTTTTACATAAAATGAAGAGCCGTGATTGAAACTGGAACTGGAGTCAGGAAATAACCAGACTGTGTACAATGTGGTAAAGCACTAACAAATGCCACGTGTTACATGATTAATTTAGTATAAATGCCAATTACGGATTTGGTTTGTCAGCAGTTGGCTCGGGTTTTGTGATTACTGGCCAATTGTTTAACTGATGATTTGATCTATAACAGAATCCTCAACTTTTGGGAATGGAAGAGATTGATAATTTAATGCATTAAGTGTATGCAGAGCTGTTAGCTTCTGGAAAGGATGCAGATAAGTTCTGGGGTCTCAATGTAACCGATGAACAGCCTTTTCTCTCAATACAGCATGATTTATGGTGGTAAATCAGGGCCGGGGGGGGGATAGACCTGTGTGACTGCTATTGTTTCAGTACGTCTTCAGGCAGCGCTTTTGAATTGCAGATAGACACGCGAGGAATACTCTGTGTCTGACTATAAATACAGCTGCAAAGTATGGCACCGCTCTTGCCTCTGAGTCAATCTCTAATCACTGTTCTTGGCATATCAGCACTGGGCCATAGGGAAGGGCCATCTGTCAGAGGTAACTGAAAATGGAGGCACTGACCATCTGTAGGTATTTAAGCTCTCCTGACATTTTTTACAAGCTGAAGGGTAATCTAGCGCTATAATTTATAGTGTGTCTACCTATTATCCTCTACATTTTTCAAGGGAATACATTATTGGTCTTTTGTCTTTCACTTCTGTGGCCTATCTCTTTATGTCACAAATTTATTTCCCCACATCTCTGCAATTCTCTGTTGGCTGAAACGACCCCTGTAAATCTTTGTAAGTTTGAGATGTTTTCAAAAGATGTGCTATGTAAATTACAGGTCACTGTTACTGCTGGAGCTAAAATGCAAGCAGAAGCTTTCCCTAAAGCCTTAGGATTTTGAGTTGGCTAAAATGGAATTCGGATCTAGTTTCTATTTTGCAAAAGTCAATGAAAGCTATATTCCCTTGCTTTCTGTTATCCATATGGTGTAAATCATTTGGCAAGTGTAAATGCCAGCTCTGTTCTAGAGAAAAGATGTACGGATGTGTACAGGTACTGTGCCTGCAGACCTCTTGTGTGTGCACAGCTGTAGCTGGGTAACAGTAAACAATAGTGTACGCTATTTGTAAGATCAAACTCTTGATTCCATTAAGAAATTAAGCAAGATTTTAATGGTAACTTTGCATGTTGAACAGTTGGATTTTACACACCCATTTCTATTTAAACATCTATTAGGTGTGTCAGTGTGGAGGAAACCAGCTCTGTCACATGCACAAGCATGCACTCATATACACACACACACACATGCACACAGAGTAAGTTTGGTTTCTTCCAGAAAAAAAAAAAAGGTTGTTTGAATATTTTTACTAATTATCTTTGTAATCCAGACATTTAAATACTGCGTGTGTGCTGAGCTCACGTGGAGAGAAAGGAAAGATACAGAGAATTTTTAATAAAAATGCAGTCCCAGCAGGGTTTGAAGCACACTGCTGTGAAATACAAAGCCAGAACTTTATTATCCTTTATTATTTATTATTATTAGCTAAGCAAATTTTCTGAATGTGTAAAATGTGTTGTTATGGTAAGTGAAGGAAGCCTGTGAAGTTGCCTGGAGTTGTTTGAAATATACCAAGAATAAAAAGCAAAACACATTTACATTTCAGTGGATGGTTGGCAGAGCTCAGAACAGAGTCCATTCTTCTGGTGGATCTGCAGGATCTGCATGCACACAGCCTACAGGGAGATGAGGCTAATGGCTCATTTGCTGCACAGGCTTGCGCTCTTTATAGTCGAACACTGCATCAGCATTGAGGAACAGGGAGATGAGTATGGGATGCGGTATAGATCACAGAGCAGATGAGTATGAAGGCTATGCGTTTGTGTCCCAGGGATGGCAAGGCAGGAATATGCAAGGGTATTCCACCCTTTCCGCATAACATCCTCCTCTGCCATTTTGTCTTAATACAGAGGTACTGGTGGGGGGGGGAGTGGAGGATGTGGCAGTTGCTGAGAAATAGAGGAAGTGGAGACTGCCTGTGGCATGCTCAGCCCCAGCACCTTAAAGTAATGGTGGTTTTTGGCAGAAGCAGTGCATGGTCCCACAGTGTGCTGGGGCTGCTGTGCTCTGCTCACCGTCATGAAGCAGTGTCTTGTGGACCAGGCACGCTGTGACCCTCTGCCTGTTCATTTTCAGAGCTGGAAGCTGGCAGCTGGCGGCAGCGGTGGGAGCAAGGGACTTTGTCACCTCCCTGTTCCTGCCACCCCGAGAGCCTGCCTCTAAAGGCCTGAAATGACCTGCCATAAAACATCTATGAAAGACTTTTTCTTAGGGTGGAAGTATTCTTCAAGACAACACCATCAGAGCCCCAGGGTTTAGACCAACTGGTTTTGCTTTCCAACAGGGAAAAAAAAAAGATCTGTCTGGATTTTGATGATACTTTTCCTCCCTAAGGAGCCTTTTATGGTGGAAACGACTGTGTGGATCCTGTGTTAGAATACTTAGTCTGACACCAACTACCGATCAAACTCATCACTAGAGTATCTGAGCAATTCTTGGTACAATATTGCCTCACAGAAGCTACCGCTGTCTGTCACCACTGCTGTTCACTGGCTCCAAGGGAAGGAATTTGCACTTTTCTTTTTTAGGGTTGATTTGGAGGCTTTATAGAGGAAGGAGATAAAATTGGTTCAACGCCTTCAACCACAGACTATACAAAATGCTTGTATTTCCAGCACGGACGTGGTGTTCCTCATCAGATTCACACTTCAGCTATGTTATCTCTAAGTGACCATCGTCTTTTGGGACTCTAAGTGTCTAACCTCAGCCCAGTCAGGTGATCAGTCAGGTGATCTGAATTCCCTTTTTATTGCTTTGCATAGAGCTTTGCATAGAGCAACATTTTAGCTGCTCCTGATGACAGTGGTTTTGTGAGGGGAAAAATAAGGAAGCAAATTCTCACTCTTGTTTACTATTTCAGCCTCTTTTTTGAGAAAAGGTTCTGTGCACCCGCATTTAAGGTAACTTAAGGTTCTTCTTCCTTCCTATTTTTGAAGCTTACTGTTCATGTATTTTATGGAAGACGGATGTTACTAGCACAGAACAGTGTGGTTGTTATCTATTATACCATGATATATTTACTGAGAAAATTTTAATAAATAAACCACAGGCTTGAACCTCTGAACCCTTCTAAACCAGCCGATTCCCATGGGGGGTTCAGGAGTTTTTATGGACGGATACTGTGTTCTCATGAGAATTTTATTAGAGCTCGTAGACTCGAGACTGACTAGCAAGAGAATTTATGAGGTTACATGGGAACCATCACATCTTTCATTCCAACACCCTGTGAGTTTATAAAATGAACCCTTCCTTAAACTGTGTTATTAAGTAGAAGAGTTTTAATGCAACTTTAATGAAGTATCTAATGTTATCAATGATTTCTCATCAGTCAGTGCAGCTGGTTAATTTTACCAGCTTTTTGGTTTTCAGTTATCCTGGGTTAGAGAGTTGGGTAAAGGGTTTTTGCTAAAAATTGAAAAAAGGCAAGGGAGGTTATAAGTTACTAAAAGCGTCAAAGGACACTTGTCAAGATGGATAATAGGAAGGGCAAATAGTGTCCCCTATGTATTTGCTTAGCTTCTCTTCTGTTTACTCTCTTGAATACTCTCTAAAATTCCTCTTGCTGTTTTGTTTAAATTTAGAACAATGTTGAAGTTCTGTAGCTGCTCATTATCCCACTTGAAATTTAACTTAAAATGTTATTTTGCATCATGTAGTTCAGCTGGAAAGCTGCCCAAGCCAAGAATTGAGGTCTGTGGTAGTGAACTACAGAGGAAGTGGTCTAAGCAAGACTCCCTTCTGGGGATATTCCAACATTTCATTACATTGTGTGTACTAATGAGTAGAGCAAAGGACTGAGAGCCAGGAAGGGCAGAGTTTTAATCAAATGACTCATGATATGGCCTTCAGCAAAATACGTGACCTTGTAATTCAGCCATCTTAGCTGTATCAGTGGGTAAAAATAGGGGCTTAGTGTAGTGTTCAGGCAGAGATATAGATGTGCCTGTTTCAGCTGTGTTCACAATCTGCAGTCTTTTTCCTCAGCTTTGGAACAGACACCATGGCAAGACAGAAGATCTCTTTTCAGCCACTCCAGAGAAGCTTGAATCAATGTTGTCATGTATTCTTCCTTGAAAAAGAGCTTTTAAAACTGTCAGATGGAGGTCAGTCATTTGTCAGTCTAATTCACCTGTGAGGGATCAAATTTGTGTGAGGGAAACCACGCACAAGGACAATGAAGACACATGTTTTGAATGGTGGGTTCAAATCAAATGCGCTCCTGGTGCAGTTTGCCCAACCAGGTAGAGCCAGGAGTCTATAAAGGCTGCACAGTTTAGGACACTGGAGCCCAAAGAATGTTCTTTAATTGGTACATGAAACGCATGAGGTTTCCAAGCAGCGCTGGGAACACTGGCTTGGCCATTGTCCCGACAAACTGTGGTTGTTTAAGATGTCACAGGTCTTGTTTTAAATCAAGGATAGATCTTAGGTACTTAGCTAGCTCTGATCTAGTTACGAGCAGCCTGGTTCTGCTGCCGCTTCCTGCAGCTCCAGCTGCGTGTGTTAGTCCTTACGACTGTCTCAGATCATGGTCCCAGAACTCCACCTGGGGACCTTCGGGCTCTCAGCAGTATGAGAAAGCCTTCACCTGTCCCCAGAAATCTTTTGGATGGAAGGTGCCATACGGAAGTATCGAGAAGAGCTACCTATCCTATTTCTATATATTTCAGACCCTAAAAAAGGAACAGGACTATCTCAATCTACCAAATTTGGAGCCATTCTTTTTATTTCAGTCCCACATTACACATCTACCTGACTGTCCTTCAGAAACAGGACAAAGAAAACCTGGTGGGATTTGACTGCTTACCTGATCAGCTTTCATACCTTATACCCCTGTTGTGATGGCAAAGCACAGAGAGTCAAAGCATCCTTGATTCTTAGTCTACTGCCCCAGGAGGACTGCATTTTTTTGGTAATTGTTCAAGCATAGAGAAAACATAATAAATGCGTCTCGTGTCTCTAATCTTTACTATCTCAGGACAGGAAGGAATGGGCAAGTTAGATACTCTACTGCCTTTGGTAAATCAATTGATCTATGTATTTTCAGATGTTTATGCAGAACAGGTTGACTAAGCCTCTTGTGCTTCAGAGAGAAAATATGCCTGAGCTAACATTTCACTGATCCTGTGAAGATTAAAATAGGAGGAAATAGCATACAAACAGGACTACAAATCATTGAAGTTATTTAATAAGAGAAAAGCACTAGGTTGGCTCAAAACCAATCTGGAAAGGCTCTTTGTTAAAGTTATCAAGGTTATCACATAGCCAGATATAATTTCTAGCCTCAGTTTTTATATCTTAGGTACTTGTGTGAATTTGTTTCTCTTCCGTTTGATATTTCACATTCACTGGATTTTTTCTTTTTGGTTCGTGTGAGCACAGCAGTTTGGAGGTGGATCATTATTTCTCAAGTTCTGCAGCAGTTAAGAAGAAAATGTAGAAACAATTTCAATTTGCATGACACTAGAAAAGAAAAAGCTTTGAAAGTACAGGGAACTTATGAAGTCAGCTCCTGGCAGTTTTAGTGGAAGTTGCATGCTTTTGAACATCTCAATAATAAATAATTACCATATGGGTGATTTTCCATCTCCTTAAAGATTTGCATCATACCCGGCTTGGTTCTCCGTGCAGTGCCTAACCATTCCTATTATGTAAAATGGTCTTAACACAAACGAGGACCAATCAATGTGTCCAGATATTTTTCTCACCAAAACATACATATGTTCCTATACAACAAATATGAATTTAGTTAGTGGTCCTTGATACAATGTCAAGCCTCTGATGGGTTAATGAAAACATCCTGGTTTTCTTTTATTCTTTAACAAGAACTTTATGTTTTTCTCTTTTTATCAGCCCATAGTATAACAAACAAAGAGGCTCATTTTGTATCTCTGAATGCCCATCAGGTTCTCATTGGAATATATTGCAAACAATGCCGTAAACTGTTAGGAATGGGTGAACAACAGTTTTCATGGGGATATTTGCTGCCTCTGGCAAATAAAAAATTGTTCCCCTCATAACAGATAGTCATATCGCTGGTTATCTCTATCCTCTTCCTGCCAGCCAGTGCCCTGGCAGAGGTGGTGACTTCTAAGCCCGTATCTCTGCTAGAACTGCCCTACTTTGTGCTCTGAACAATTATTTCAGGCTCTAGTGGATGTGTATTTCCACAAACAGCTGGCCTGTGAAGTGTGCCTGCTGACACAGAGGCACGCTTTCGTTACCCTGTTCAGGTTATCGTCCCGCCATGCTGCCCATGTTTGCCAGCCCTGACTCTGCCGGCTTCTTAGGCTTCTTCAACCGGTGCTACAGAACACAAAGCTTACTAATAGTTGTTTAGTATTTTAGAGTTGGTTTTAAATGTAGGAAAATAGATTTTATTGCTGTGACCTGGCCAGGAATTCTGGTGGCAACTTAAGCTTCAAAGTGTGCTTCACTATTTTACATATTTTCTAGTAAGAAATTATTTGACCTTTCTCCTGTCTGTCAGTGATGAATCTCTGTCCTAATCTGAGATTCTGGTGCCCTGTTTTTCTGCTAGCAAGAAAAGCACTGGTTTTTCCCTACCCATCCACAACAAAGAAAAAAAGCTGAGAACCTTATGTTAGCAAAGTCCAAGCTGAGAGAAGGGATGATCTGGCCATCCTTTCAATGTGGAAGACTTCAAATGAAAAACAGAAAAAATGAGGAACCTCTAAAAGGATGTTTTCTAATGATGTGTTTTGTAGTTGGAGTTTGGAATAAAAGAATGGGAGAAGGAAACTCCTTTTGTTGAGCTAATTGACGTTGTGGAACAGGACAGACATGTTTTAGAAAAACTAACCAGCCATTTTCCTTCACAACCAAAAAAAGGAAAACACAAGGGAACTGTTGCCTTCCTAATTGTGGAAAAGTGCAGGAGTGCAACTCAAACATGCTTTTTCCATCTTAATTTTAGTGGTGCATTATAGTTTAAACTTATTTCCATAGTGTGCAAGACAGTAGAGAAATTTGAACTCTAGGTCATGGAAGAAACACACATGGATATTTGCAGAAAGTGTCCTCACTGGGTGATGCTTCAGAGTATCATTAACATTTTTAAATTCCCCATCCTTAGGACAATTACTCTATAGAAAGTCCATTTCATCAAATATACTTAAAGTTCATAAAATGTTCATTAGATATGTTTAAAAATATCGTGTGAGAAACCTGTTTCTATTGGCACTGCCATGTTATTCATCTATCTTTTCAGACATGTTTTTGTTGGCATTTTCATCTATGTTTGGCCTCATTTTTAATGAAGTTTTAACTGCTAAATAGTGGTTATCTGTGACACAAGAATCAAAAGCAGTTAAAGTTCCTCAGAGCTAAGAAGAATAGACAGAAGTACTGCTCAGCATTTTACACAGTAAGCTGTGGAACAATGAGCTATAATTATCGCCTGTTAAAAACAGCAAAATAAGAAATATGCCAGTTTAGATTTGAAGTTGGCAGCAGTTCAGGAGGTTGAGAGAATGAGAAACTGTGGAAATTCTCTGCCTTATTTTTTGCCGTCATGCCTCTTCTATGTGAGATTTTTACATTGTGTGCAGAAAATTTATTTGCTGTAGAAGCTCCATCTTCCATCCCTTCATCATTAATAGTGGTAGCATGAAGCCAATAAGAGAGGCTCAAAAAGATGTCAGTTATCGTTACACTAGACACCAGGCAAAACACCTTTCAACCTAACTTAGTAGTTGCATACAGTTCAAATAGGTGTAAGGAACATCAGCATCCTCATTTTACAGATAGGGAACTAAAATAAAAAGATGGCAAGTGTATGGCTCAGCTCACTGACTTGAGCCACATGCAAGTTAGGTGTTTAATACTGAACCTGTTGCTTAAGCTCCTTCCTTAGTGGAGACAGATAGCCCCCAGTGATCCATCCCATCTGTCTTAAAAAATCTATATTAGAGTGGATAGAATGGGTTGTTCTTTGATAAGGCTCTTGCTCTCTCTCTCTACTGACTATAAGGGAAGGCAAAGGTGAAAATTCCTCCAGCCAATTCCTCCACTAGTGGTTATGATCAAAACTAGCATAACTGAAACCCCAGATCTTCATGAACCAGTCTTGATCAGTCTCAGAAGCAGATTGGCCAACCTCTGCTTATAAGGTTTTCCTAAACATTTACATGCAAATTTTAAGCATTCTTCAGCTCAGAAAGAAACTGGTGGATGGTTGGGCTCAGCAGGTAGTGGCTGATGGTTTGTACTCTTCCTGGAGGTCAGTAACAAATGGAGTATGTCTGTCCTGGGTCTGTCCTGGGACCTACCCTGTTTAAGATCTTCATCAATGACCTGGAGGAAGTGGGGGACGGAGGGCATTCTCATCAGGTTTGCAGATGACAACAAAGTGTGGTTAGGGGAATGACCAGCTGGTACGCTTGAGGGCAGGACAGCCATTCAGAAGGACCTAGACAGGCTGGAGAAATGGGCCAACAGGAACAATATGAGATTCAACAAGAACAATTGCAAAATTGGGCACCTGGGATGGCAAATATGAGGCAGCAATGTGCCCCTGCAGCAATGAAGGCTAATGGTATCCTGGGCCGCATTCAGAGGAGCATTGCCAGCAGGTTGAGGGAGGAGATCCTTCCCCTCTATTCAGCACTGGTAAGGCCACACTGGAGTGCTGTGTCCAGTTCTCGGCTCCCCATTACAAGAGAGTCATGGACAAGTCCAATGAAGGGCCACAAGGATGATGAAGGGACTGGAGCATCTCTCCTGTGAGGAAAAGCTGAGAGAGCCGGGACTGTTCATCCTGGAGAAGAGACAGCTCAGAGGAATCTCATCAATGTATATAAATACTTGAAGAGAGGGTATAAAGAAGATGGAGCCAGGCTCTTTTCAGTGGTGCCCAGTGACAGGACCAGATGCCATGGGCACAAACTGAAACACAGGAGGTTTTAGCTGAATGTCAGGAAACATTTTCAATGTAAGGGTGGCTGATCACTGGCCCAGAGAGGTTGTGGAATCTCCATCTTTGGAGATACTCAAAAGCCATCTGCACATGTACTTGGGCAACCCACTTTAGGTTACCCTGCTTGAGCAGAGGGATTGGACTGGATGACCTCCAGAGGTTCCTTTGAACATCAACCATCTTGTGATTCTGTGAAAAAAAACCTGTCAGGGATTCAGGCTGGCACCTGACTGCCTGGGGGGCAGGTCTGCTGGAGAAGCCCTGGAGGTCCTGGTGGGCAGTGAGCTGAACCTGAGCCAGCAGTGAGCCCTGGCAGCAGGGATGGCCAGCAGCATCTGCGCTCTTAATAATAAGAGCATGGTCAGTTGATCTGGGGTAATGCTTATTCCCATTTACTTTGCACTCATTAGACCTCATCTAGATTAGGATTTGCCCCGTTTTCTCCTTGCAACACGTAGATAAGCTGGCTGCCAAGATGGTCAGGGCTGGAGCACATGTTCTGTGAGGAGAGGCTGAGCTGGGCTTGTTCAGTCTGCAGAAGACATGGCTTCAGAAGGATATAACAGCAGCCCTCAGTGCCTACAGGGAGGGTGTCAAGGAGACAGAGGTAGGCGCTTCACTGTGTTGCATAGTGGGAGGATGAAGGACAATGTCATAAGTTGAAATAAGAGAGGTTCACACTGAGTGTGAGGAGAAACCTTTTCCCCACAAGGACAGACCAGCAGTAGAACAGATTAGCAGGAAAGGTTGTGCAGGATTCATCCTTGGAGATTTTCAAGAACCACCTGAGCAACCTGGCCTGACCCCATAGCTGACCCTGCTTTGAGGAGAAGGTTGGGCTAGAGGCCTCCT
The DNA here is from genome assembly GCA_013398815.1 of Ibidorhyncha struthersii. Classification (NCBI taxonomy): domain Eukaryota; kingdom Metazoa; phylum Chordata; class Aves; order Charadriiformes; family Charadriidae; genus Ibidorhyncha; species Ibidorhyncha struthersii. Next base: position 120,030 of record VZSZ01009250.1, read on the forward strand.
GGGATCCCTTCCAACCTGAACAAGTCTGTGACTCTCAGCTGACCGTGCACTCTGACTTCTCCTTCATGCCCTTTCTTCTCATCAAGGCCAAAAATGTCAGATGTTATGAGGAGAGGAGCTGAGAACAAAACTGAACATGGCATTATGCCACTCTCTTAATCTACATTGCCCCTGGGTTACTGAATGCTCTGCTTAGTTCATCTCACCACACTACAGAATAGATGTAGGAGAGCCAGGAAAGACACAGAAAACAGCCCTGTGAGGAAAGACTAAATAGGCTAGGTTCTGCAACTAGAAGAGAGATGCTGGGTCTGGATGCACTGCAGGCTTAGGAAGTGATGATTATTGAGGAGATGCTAAAAAGGGAATGATTAGTCACTGTGGGATACAAGAAGTAGAGAGCACTCAACAAAATGATCGGGCAGCAAGTTTAAAAACAAACAAGACTTGTTCATGAGAGTATAACAACATTGTGAAAGATTTTGTGGAGGCCACAAGTACAAGTAGATTCAAGAAGTGATTAGATGAGTTCATGGAAAATATATCCATTGGTACACAGGGATTTGGATTAAACTGTCACCTCAGGAATTTCCTAAATGGCTGTTTGCTGGAGGTCAAGAGGACATGTCAGGAGAAAGTTCAGCCTATGCATGGCCTTAGTTGTGCCCCTATGCATCTGCTGCTGTCCACCATGGAGGAGACTCCTGTGCTGGATGGACGCTGGCCAGTCTGACAGTCCTGCCTCACCAGTAGCAACCATAGCCTGCTCCTGCTCCTTGATGAGAGTGGATGAAATGGGCAGGTGAAGGAAAAGACACCCTGTGCTCTGAAGTAAAAGGAAGCCATGTGAGAGAAAGGCTCAGGAACTAGGAGACCAGACTTGTTATTGACCTGGGGCTGCTGGATAGCTCCAGACTAGCAATTTTTTTTTTTTCTTTCCTTTTTGTGCCACGTTATCCCCATCTATAAAATTAGTCTTTTTGAATCTTCTCTGGAGCTTATTAGCATTAAAATATTAGTAAGTATGAAACACAGGATGTGCCATCTGAACATAAGGAAACATTTTTTCACGGTGAAGGTGACTGAGCACTGGCACAGGTTGCCCAGAGAGGCTGGGGAGTCTTCATCCTAGGAGATATTCAAAAGCCATCTGGACATGCTCCTGGGCAGCCAGCTGTAGGTTACCCTGCTTGAGCGGGCAGGTTGGACCAAATGACCTCCACAGGTCCCTTTCAACCTCAAACACTCTGTGATTCTGTGAAATAGAAATATTAGTAAATATTAAATATAATTAAAATGTTAGGACTATTCATGTTAAACTATTGAACCTGCCTGGAGGTTCAACTATGTGTCTAAGAAAGAAGGGGAGCCGCTCTCTGTTTTAAAGGAGCTTTTAGTCATGGTTTTTGACATGACTAATATTGCAGTGCTGTACATAACCTCCTCTTTTATGAGGATTATCTTGAACTGTATTTGGATGCTTCTTGAGTACACATGGGTGAAATCATAGTTGTCATCCACCAATGTCTTCTTTAAAATGTCTCAGCAGGGCAGAATACTCCTAAGCAAGTATATTAGATGACTAGATAGCCACCTTATGTTCAAAGACAAGTGCCATGTTTATACAGCCATATCTTCCTCTCCAGCACGCTGGGCACACAGCTACTTTCACTATCTATGTATTGTCACCAGCTTCCGTATTTGGAGCTTTGCCTTTGTTCAGCTTTGATGCATTTATCTGGGCAGATGCCCTTAGCTGAGCTCACGAACACAGCTGTAACCAGACAACAGGAATTTTACTCCAGGGAGAAAACAGAAGTGTTTGGTGTGTCGGTAACAGGTCTCTAGCTGTGGACTCCTCGGTTTACACCTGTCTCTGAGTGATGCTCTGTGCTTGTGCTACAGACACCTTGACCAGCCATTGCAGTGGTACCCAAGCCATGAGCGCAGTGTTGCTAATTTGTCTTTCTTATTACATGAGTTTTGCAACCTCAGTACACAGAGTTATTGCCCCTGGTTGCTTCTAAAACCCAGGTTTACATGGATACCTCTGTATTACGCTGCAATCCGTCCAGCAGATACCCCCAGGTGTACACACAGCATGCCCTTACCGCTGGCCAGGGTGGGCCTTGCACGACAGTCGTGACACTGCTTTGCAGTTGGAAGAGCACATGACAATGCTGGCTTATCCAAAGGAACTAGATGATAGGAATAAAAAAGACACTATTTATTGGTATTCATTAACAATGAGTCCCTGAAACGTTGCAATTTTCCGTTGTCCATTGTGTAAGATTTTCCATTGCCAGTTAACCTTTTAATTTTATTCTTCCCTAGACAGAAAGGGTCAGGAGGATGAGAGAAAAATTCACTTTTATCTCAGGCTTTACCCCAAAGCAGTGTTACCGTATAAAAAGATACCTTGGATCCTAAGGCATAGAGATTCAGGCCCAGACAAAAAGAACACATAGACAAGATTTAGATGTGTCTATGTGAAGCTGCAGTTCTGAAAATGACTCTTACTCTGCTGCTAAATTTGGAAGATTTGACAGGATTGTAGCTGTATTAATTTCAATGCATTACCTATATACAGGCAGATATAGATGTACATACCTACAGACACACACATACATACGTATAGAAAGAGAAACATATGCAGCGACTTGACAAACTTGAGCAGCATCACATTTGGTTCACAAAGAGTGGGAACAGAAAGCGAAGGTCCCTTCCACATCAGCTCTGCTGTGGAGTCTCACGGCATTCCCTGGCACGGAGTGAGCTTCTCGCAGCAAAGAGAAGTAGCTGCTTTTTTCCTTGGGAAACTACTTCTCTATTTTACACAAACCCGTTAAGGTTATTTGGAATTTGTGTATTCTATGTGAAATACATCCACCTTATTTAAAAGCAAAGTTCAATCCTTACCCCATTTTCAGTTTTTAAGATTTAAAATTTACCGGGCTTGTGTGAGATGGCAAGCTGATGACAGTCTAACAAGACAATGTATAGACAAAGAAGGAAGAGGAGAGTTAAAGTGCTGGTTTTCTGTGTGTTTGACCCCATGCTGAGCTGTAACTTTTTGTTTCTTGCTTTAATCTTCGCTTGGTATATCTCACTTGTTATTGTAACTTTGCCTAATTTTTCTCTCTCTTTTCTTTCCTTATGGTATATCTTCCTATAAATACAAAAAGCACAGCAGTAAGCATGAAAACCAGCAAGATCAGAATGACTTCAGTTGTCTTACAGCAGGGGTGAATTTTCTCCCCTTCCATAGGCCGAGCAAAGGAGAGACAAGATGAGAGGGATGGATTTCTTTAAAGTAATCAAATGCAGACTTCTCGCATTCACACAGCTTTTAAATCATCGAGGCCACGGTGTTTATCTGTCCACTCTTTCTCACCGTCCGTTGCTCTTATGACCGATGCTTTCGTTTTCTTGAGCTGTACTTTATGTCATGTTGAAATAATTGAGGGATGGTTTTCTTGGTGCAATTCGTTGATTAGGAAATTAATACTAGAGGCACAGCTTTATATGGATTTTCGTGTTGCTTTGGAAAGCAGAAATGAAACTTCACACAAATGGCACAGTAGCATTATAAACCTACCTGGCAGCAGTATTTTCCCAACTTGAAACGAACACCAGCAGTGAACTGGGCCCCGAAGCGTAATGACCTGAGTAGGAGAGGGAGAGCGAGCGCCCTTTGTATGCAAGCCAGGAACCGGTTGCCTTGACAGTCAGTGAAAGTCACATCAAAAGGCTGTTTGAAAACCCTGGCTTTTAGAAGTGAAGATGGGAAACAACATCTTCCTTTTCTAGCTCTGGAGTTGGGAGATAGAGGAAACAATCGCTATTGTATAGATAGAGAGTTATTTGAATTCTCCCTGCTACCTCTGTGCACCTGATCAAACAGCCGGCGGTTGAAAGGCTGATGCACCGTCGGGCTTCCTGCCTGATACGAGCGTGATAAAAATTGTTGCAGCTGAAACATCTAAGAGCACAAAGCTCAGAAAAAAAAACAGATCCCAGGGAGGAAAAGCGAGGCAACACAAAAAGAGTCCTAAGTTGGGACCCTGTTGTTCTGGCCTGCACGGGGTTCGGAGGAAGAGCAAGGGAAGGAGAGAAAATGGCTTTTCTCCAAATATGCCTTGGATAAGCTGTACACAAGCACTAAAGAAGACACACTTCCATCCCCACCTTTTCTTTAATATAATCTTATCCCTCTGCACTAGTACATCAGTCCCATGTACCCCTCTCCTATCAACAACACCCTCTCAGTCCAGGATCCTACTCTCCTACCTGCTACTCTGGGATCCCTAACATATCCCAGCCTCCCCACTTGCTTCAACAACTGGGATCCCTTATCTCACCTCTCTCCATGTCACCCTTATTTTCCCACATCAGCCCACATTTCCTACTTTTTGTGCCTCATACCTTCTCCTGCGGCCAGACCCAGGGTGCTGCCGCAGCATCGGTGGCCTCCTGCTGCAGGAGCAGGGTGGAGAACCCGGGTCTGTCAACTTTTGGCCTGCATGCAGGGGCTCACCAAGCAACTCAAGAGGGGAGTTGCCACCAAAGTGGTACACAAAACCCTAGCAGCCTCTTAACCAGCCTTGGAGATATTAAAAACCCAACTGGACAGGCTCCTGGGAAACCTGCTGTAGGTGATCCCGCTAGGTGACCCTGGGCTTGGACTAGACGATCTCCTGAGGTCCCTTCCCACCTCAGCCTTTCTGTGGGTAGGTAAGCACTGAGCTCCATCATGCAAGAGGCCAGAGTAGGAAATGAAACTAACTGCCCTGTTCAGAGTCATGAAGGTGGATCTTGAACTACATCCCCAAGTACCAGGCCTGTTTTTTAACCACTTGAGCACGTTTGCTGCCCGAACGAAGTCTCTGTGCAAACCTTGGTATATTTTTCCTCTAAGAAAAGGCAGACAGGAGAAAATATTACCTTCGGTGAGACACTTGGCCAAGGACAGCCCCCAGCAACCTAGGCTGCCAGGCAGCAGGAGCGAAATGCAGGGGGACTGCTGGCTGGGGCATGAAAAGTCACGGGAACTGATGGAGGGATGGGAAATGGCGAGGACATGCATAGGGACAGGTGAAAAGCTGGAAGCAAAATTCCAGTTCAGCCAGCACATGGAGTCCTAACAACTCTGGACAACGGAACATAAGTCAATATTGCCAGCATTGCCAGGGCAGCGTGGGAAAGCCGTGCTGCTGTCTCCGTTCATTAGGAAAATGAACTCTTAAACATTCCTGCTAGGAAAAATATATCCATTGTAAAGTGCAAAGGAGCAATTTATTTCGGTAAAGTAGATGGAAATTCTATTTAAGAGATGGTATATTCATATCCCCATTATAATCTGCTCTAGGTAAAAAAGATAAAATTACTAAATTTTCACTGGGAATGTTGTCAAGACAACTTTTACTGCAGCTATTTTGAGACATTTGTAATACCGTGCAATTTAAAAAGACATGATTTAATATACTTCTACATTGTATCCACTTCTCAAGTCCTTTAACCAGTCATGGAGCACTTTCAGCTTTACAGCAATTTCAGCGTTGACAGCAATTCTGATTGTGTGTTAGTAGCAATGTGAAATGCAGCGTGTGATCCCCACTGGTTCCTGTCACCGCTGGGGAGGGCTGTACTCTGCATTTGCAGTGTTGAGAGGCTGATGGAGATCCACGGCATGGCAGGGAACCGTCGGGCTGACCTGGGGCACCAGAGGCCATTCAGCAGGTCAGCTTTGCAAAGCCAGCCTTACAGGGCCTGCCTTCCAGCTTGTGTTGTGCTTTTGCGCTTGGTTTTCTTTTGATTTTTAAATGACTATGTTGGAGAGGGCATTTGAACACTCGAAAACTTTTCTTCAACTCCAGTCAAAAAAGAGCAGCAGTACAGAAACAGTGAGGGGATACATTTACCCTGGTGGCCTGGGGACTTTGAAAGAGCTTTGAGTGACATAAGGAGTTTTGAACATATCTAATGGGAATTATATAGGATGAGCATGTTTCAGATATTAAATCATTGCGACTCAATAAGGCTGGATTAGATGCAACTTGTTATGAATGCATATTAATAAACGCTGTTTGGAAGCCTTACCCTGTTTGCAGTCACGCTGCTAGCGGCGTTACCAGCCCTGCGAGCTCAGCCATCAGGAAGGTGACTGAAATAACCGACAGCCTGGCTCAGATACTCATTGCTGTTAAGTCTGGTCCTTTAATTTTGCTCTCACATTTTCCTTCACACAGTCTGGCAATTAAGCTGCTGTCCTGCTGACCCAACTACAAGCCAGGGAATAAACTAAGGCGAGGTAAGGTGCTGCTGCGCTGTATAACTGCCTCACGCGAGGGACTGGACTGATAGTGCTGTTTTCATAAAGAGACATTGTCTCCCTAATCCCAATACTTCTCTGTCTTTAACAAATTGCATCAGCAGATTCTTTGAACAAAGGGACAGATGTTTGCTGTGTTTCATAGCCCAGAGACAGGTAACATGGGAAAAAGAAGAGTTCTCCATCATTGGCCGAGGGGGAAAAAGGCAATATAAATGCAGGTTGTATAACACGAGTTTCCCCAGACATCTGTAGTCCCAAATTCACTTTTAATACCTAATGTGGGACTGTGGCTAGTGGAGGAATACATTGCTCTTGCATAAGGATGCTGGGAAGTCATGCAGGTGAACTGACCCTTTATTTGCTGGGCTCTGGAAAGCTCTCGTGAGTTTACGCGTGCCCAGCCTGCGCATCGCCATTGTGCCAGCAGGTCTCCTGCTGCTCCTGGGTCTAGGAAAACCATACACCCAGCAGAGTTTTCTCTTTACAGCACAGGAGCATTGAGCTTAAGGGTTATTGTAAGCTCCCTCTTCCTCATTTTGCCACTTTGTACTATCTGGGTCCTGATCTTTTTTTCAAATTGGATTATCCTCTTATTCTTTCCAGTGCCCCTGAAATCAATGAAGTCCATGTAGTGTAAGTGATGGTGAGACTGTACTACAGAAGATTAAACAAATGCAATGGGTTTTACATACAAAAACAAACAACCAGTCCAGGTAACAGTATGTAAGCCAGGATACAAAAAGCACAAGGCAAAATCAGGTGGGGAAAAGAGTACCTCAAAGTGAAGAGAGGCAAAAGACAGAGGGAAGGGGCAAGATAAAGTGACAGAAATAGCAAGGATACAGGAAAACACCACACAAAGAAATACACAGTGTGTCTGGCTAAGACAGCAGTGATTTAGAAACCACAGGGAAGGGAAGACAGCATGAAGTGAGGAGGATAGAAACCCTTAGGACAACTGAACAACAGCGAAACAAAGTTGGAAGCTGGGAGTGTGGGAGGCTATTCCTTAAAAAAAAAAGAAAAGAACAGGAAAATGTAATGAAATTGTGTGCTGAATTCATCTTGTTCAGGCTCATTTTCTCAGCAGCAGTGATTACCGCAGCAACCAGCGATGGAGGAGCTCTCAAGGTCATCTCATCTGACTGCCTGCAGAGCAGGGAGCTTCTCGGAGCCAATAGTGTCTTTTATTTGCTTCCCCTGGCTTTTAATAATGACTAAATATAACCCAAGCTTTTGGCAATATAAGTTATGTTCTCTGTGAGCGGTAAAAGCATGTGTTAGATCCTGAAGATAAGGGGTACGGTGTGGTGGTGAGGGAGGCTGTAGGTTGCAGTAAGTGCATTAGGGAGGACAGAAGTTACAGTGACTGCCTGTTTCTAGAGAGGCGATCCCAGTTTGTCTGTCCTTCCACAGTTCACTTGAGAAGACAGGCCCCAAGGTGCTCTGCTAATAAACCCGGCTCTGTTGTAGCGCTCAGTCCTCTAATGTGAGACTAGACAAATTCCTCCATTTTCTGCTCTGCGGTTTTCTTTGACCGTGGGCTGCGTGGATAGAAATATGCACAGCTGCCTATGGTATGTGGTTGAATACACACCAGGATGCCTTGGACGTTCTGGCTCTGTTGCAGGTATTTCATTATATCAGTTTGAGAAACACTATTACAATGTAATATAATACAGCCCCGCTCTCATCATGCATCACTCTGCATGGAAAGTTAAACAACAGGAATGCTTAGGAGATCATTAACACCACAGAGCAAGTGATCTTGCCTGAGAGGAGAAATAACTTCTAACAGTCCAGTGACTTAAAGGTTTAATGCAAGTTTGTTGAAAACTGGATAGGACCAACTTACTGTGAATCCAGTGGGAATGACATGCCAGGGCTGAACAGTGCGCAGAGTCCGTGGCCCCGGCCATCTCCCTCTGCAGAGCTTTCAGCTTGGGTAATGGTGGTAGGCTTGGGTTGGTTTTTTTTTTTCTTGGTCGTCCTGTAAGTGCACCACTGACTGCCCTGAAATGCATTTCAAAATTTCCAGAGTAAGGTAGAAATAGATCTAACCGTGGTTTAGATTTTTCCTTCTAAACGTAGGCACATAATTGCACTTTCTGGGCTTCCTGTTTGCTTGGGCAATAGAAATGCCTGGATGAGCGCATGGCATTTAGTCATGTACTTCACTAGATGCAGTACATCAAACATTGCCTAACAAGACTGATCTTTTGTATGGGAACATTGCTAAATATAACTCAGCTCCTGTCATTCTCCACAGTACGATACGAGTAGCTCCATATCAGCTGGATATCAACAAAACGCAGAGGCAGAGAAAGCAGACCCTACGAGAGGGCAGATCTCTCCCTGGGCCCATCCCCAAAAGCAGGGAGGGTGGGATACCCTGGGTGAGGTGCTTGGGTACGGTGTGGTGCTTTGGCAGCTCAGCTATCATTTTTAACAGCCCCCAGGAGGGTGGCATTCCCACGTCAGCCTCTGCGCCCCAGGCCAGGAGCAGAGGACGGCGGGAGGGGACCCCTCTGCTCAGGGGTGGCTGCATCGCCTACAGCCCTTTCCCCTGGGCTGCAGGTGGTGAGGCATCTCCTGTGGCCTGGTGGAGGCAGAGGGACAGGGACCGGCAACTGGCAGCACGGACATCTCTGCCTGAGCTGCTCAGGCTGCTGTGCTCTCCTTACAGCCAGCAGAGTCAATATAACGAATCAGGCTCGGCTCCACTTTGTCTCATCCTGGAATCAATGCCTAAAATTGTTCAGGTGAAGGAAGCAGTGCACACGCATTTATCTCCCGACTGACAGTATAGAGAAGTAAAAGGGTCTGGTCTCCTCTGTCTCCTATACAGGAGTTCAGATCAGCTGTAACTGCGTATATTGTGGATGTCTTAAGTTATGTGATGCCAAATGCTTTGTCTGCTCAGCTATAGCTCGTGGGCCTGCTGATCACCACCCACAAATTTAAATCAGACACCCACTTTCTAGCCGGGACAGCCAAGAAATGAGCGAAGGAATGCAGAGAGCTTGGCATGGGATCCACAGGCAAAACAGTCCTCACTTGGGATCCTTTGCTCTTGAGGATTCCTTTGCGAGGAAATAGAGAGTGGCAAAGTGTGTGGGGCAATGACAGTGGTTCCAGGAGGTGGTGAAGACAAGGCACACTTTTCCCTGCTGGCACCTTTGGTGTGGGAGCAGTGGCTGGATGTTTGGGTTTTTTTGAGCCCGGGGCTGCGGAGAGTAAAAATAAGGTGCTTCTGAGGATTCCTTTGCAAGGAAAGGAGAGAGTGGCAAAGTCTCTCTCCAGAGAGACTCTCCAGATACAAAGAGTGTTTTTTTCTGGAGGAGATGAAAGTCAGAGCACAGGGTTCTCTCTTCCTCTCCCTGTTTTTGCTGCAAAGTAGGAGAAGGAGGGGGGGGAAAATAAAAGTAGTTTATTCTGGTAGCCACAGGTTAGTCAATACATTGAACCTGAGGTCCAGCTGAGTAGGCTCTGTGTGGGTAAAGCAGATGTAAAACACCCAGCTCATGAGATGAGCATTTGTTTAGATACTTACTTCGTTTTCCGAGGGCGTTCTGTAAGCATCACTGGATTTGCATTGCCTTAATCCTCAGCTCCCTTCCTCTGGTTTGGACTCCAGCTCGCTAACTCTGACACAGCACACCCCTGAGACCTTTTCTGATTTATTATCAGGCTGGGGAGAATCTCAAATGTAGAAATTAGTCCACTGTGCATTAAACGAGTTTCCTACATAAAGCATTGTGCATTAAGGCTTGTTACTGTGTCACTGCTTTCTGAAAGCAGCTAAAACAAAGCTCAAAACTGCTTCACATATTTTCAGCAGGAAACCATAAATCTTCCCCGTCGTTTTGGCAGCCCTCTTCCTCCTCTGCCCTCCCATGAAATTCCGTTTTCTAAACTGATTTCCATGGTTTGTTTCACTGTGAACCTGACTTGCTACCGCTGCTGGTTTCATGTATTTTACCATCCCACAGGAAAAGGAGCAGGAAAGTTGAGGTTTTTTCCTCCCTCCGAACGCAGAGCGTTTATGCCAGTGTTGGAGGAGAAGCATCACGTCCTCTTGCACCACCCCTCAGGACTGAGGGCTCCGTGGAAGGCAGGTCTCTTACTAAAGTTTTATGACCCCAGTGAGTGTAGATCTGCGTAGATCTGTTGGGTAGACTTTCTCTGGCCTGTCCTGGGCTGGGCACATACCGCACGTCGCCTGTGATCTCCAGCGAATGAACCTGGTGATGCTTCTCTCACCCTTGGTCAACCCCGGTACAGTGAGTTTCCGGCATATTCTCTGGGCCGGGGACGACGGGGGACAGCACTGACTGTACAAGGTGAGGGTCAGCTCACTGCCCCTTCCTTCCCCTTGCTATTAATGAAGAAGTGGAAGCCGAGCAGAGCTGATGTCTTCTGGTTCACCACGAGATGGTGGTAAACACTAGCGTTGGGCCGGTGCCGGAGCGTCCCACCGCCTTTCCTTTCCCTCCCTTGGCAAAACCCCGCCGGAGCGACAGATTTATGCTGGGCATCTGCAAATGCTGGCAACGCACTCCATAGCCTATTTTTTTCTCCTTCCGACTCCTTCATCTTTGTATGTTATAGTCCCTACCCTGGACGTTCGGCCTCATCCTCCCTATTTGCCCCTTGTTCCCAGTGCTGCCGTTCTCCCTGCTACTCGAGTTCCCTTCTGAGGTCCCTTCCAGCCTTATTTCGTCCACACGCCGTCTCACATCACGCAGGGAAGGAAAGATGGCAGCTCTCCCCAGTGGCTACACCCGGGGTTTGCTGGGGGCAAAGCAGGATCATCCGCAAAGGGCAGGCAGAGGGAGTCCATCTCACAGCCCGGGCTCCCCAGCGCTCTAGCACAGGGCTCCTCAGGGAATACCTGTCTCACGGAAAGCGCCTTCTTAATATACATTGACTACCTTAGAGCAGCCACCATATTACAAAAGCTGCGCAGTCAAGACAACTCAGGGTTGAAGCTTCATAAACCACACAAAAAGATCTGGGGCTGACCTTTTCACTCCCGTGAAAACCAGTATGTCCTTTCTGCATTTGCAGTTTAATGTGGAAAAACAGGGAAGAATGGAAAACCCCCCTGAAACCGAGTCCTTACACCCAAACACACGCGCGTTCGCCCGTGTGTCAGTGTGCCCTGCTGCGGGCACGCGAGGTGCACACTGGCCGGAGTCCCACGGGCAGATGCCACGAGGTGCACTGCCGCAGTCCCGGTGCGTGCTCGGCATGGGCGCGTGCTTGCTGCCGAATAACAAATACCCGCTTACAACTCCAACCCCTTGGCTTGTAAACTGTAACATCTCTTCCAGTCTTTCCACGTAGGAGCTTCACCCACGTAAGAATTTTGTGTGAAACATCTCAAAAAAGCTGGACCACTGCAGGGCCCTGGGGGACGGAGAGCTGGATGAGACATCCAGCCCCAGGCTCCCGCCTCCAGAGGAGGCTGAGCTTGCAGGGACGGGGTGTCACCCACTGGTGATTGTGGGTGGCTTGCTGAGAGGACAGGCGAGTTTGAGTTCATTTGGAGAGGGAAAAGTAGCTGTTACCCCCGTGCTCATTGCTGCAGCCTGGTTGGTGGTGACTTCAGAGGTGACGCAAAGGCAACTTTCCCACGGCAGAGGAGAGGCGGGAGGGAGCCCCACAGGACTGTGCCAGCCGAGCGCCTCGGGAGTAGATACGAGCAAGGGGAGGCTCATGTCAGGCAACCTGTAAGACAGCATCCACACCGCCTGTGTCAGCTAAACCCAGATCCCGGGGTTTAATCCAAGATGCTGGCTGAGCCGCTGCCGCTGTGAACAAATCAGGTCCTAACAAACACTGGACAAGCTGCTGGGCTCGTACTTGCTGCCTCCTGACCGAGACCTCTGCTGTTTGTGTGAGGCTGCTCCTTGGCTCTGCTCCTCTGCAAAGTCAACAGAGTCACTTAGATGGCAGGTGGTGTAAGAGGACCTCTCTGATCCAGACAAGCGAGGGACATGAGACTTGGCAGAGCGCTGGGGTCTTGCAGCTCTGCCTCTCACAACCGGCTTGCACAGCATAAAGGTGCGAACTCCAGCTGTCCTGGCAGGCCGGCCGCTTGTCTTAGGGGCTACGGAGGATGCTGAAACCCCAAAAAGGAGTCCCGTGAGCCTGAACATGTGAGCTACGTGGCTGCTGCTGAACACATAGTACTGGCATACTGTATGACTGCAGAACTGTGCACTGCAGGGTCCGCTTAACGACAGAAATCTTTTCTTGTTTTTAATTAAGGGCTGCATCCTTCCCCCAGCCTTAAGCCTCATGTTTCTAATGCATTTTATAATCAAACTATCAGACTTCTTCCAGGCAGAAGTTGGTAATATCAACCAGCCAGTTTGGTTATAGCCCCACAGACCTCACCTGGGTGGCAGGACTGGTTCTGAGCACTTCAGAGACACATCAGTGCTGAACGATGGAAGTATACTCAGGAACAGCTGTTAGAAATTAATACTCCGTGAACAAAATACAGTATTTACTGACATGAGGAAGAAAAACACTTGGATATTCTGTACATGACTTAGCTACTCTCTGCTTCAGCCCTTTGGTTTAGTTAAACCTTTATAACCTCATTTGTATAGCCAAGCTGTCTTGGCACGTTATTGGGTTTGGCTCAAGTAGCCCAACTTCATTACACAGAAAGCAGAATCTGAGATATGTGCAGCCATAAAATGGAGTCACTGAAGACACCCAGTTCAAAACAAAGACCGAGCCAAAACTGGTCCAAACCACAACCGATCCCACACCGGTCCTCAAGTCCAAATTTTCTCAGAATTCAAGGCCGAGGGAGGGAAAGATGCAAGTTACGTACATGGCTGGTAGTGCAACCTGGGGTTAGGACTGCCCAACGCATCCTGCTGTCTTGATCCTGGGTTTATTTTGCCTAATCAGCAAATATTTATGCCAAAGCTTTCCTTGCCAGGTGTGTTTTGAAGGCTGGGTTTTCTTCAAAGTTTTCAGCCAAAACAGTTCCACGTTTCTGAGCGCATCCTTTTTTCTTAAGCTAACCATGGCCGGGTTTAAGACAAACAAAAGCCCACATCCCCCTCCCAACACTCTGGCAATCTTCTTCAAAAAGCTGTGGTGCTTTTCTTATTGGAAGAGGGACTTGGAACTGGACAAAAAAAAGTAACCTTACTGCTGAGAGGGACTTTTTCTAGTCTCAGTGAAAAGTCTATCCCAAGTCGGCCAATTTATAAGGCTTTGGAAAAAACCCAAGCCAGCTGTAGCTCACACGTGCTCACCAGAGGCCAGCTAGAGCTTGCAGGCTTCGTTCTCTGGTGAGTTCATGAGCATGAGACATGCTCCAGGGTCTGGAGCCGGACTTCCTAACAATTGCAATTCCTAACTTCTTCAGGCCAGAGCAGCTCTAAATCCAGACACCCAGAGTCGAAAGCATAGAATTTCATTTTTTTTTTTCACCTGTTTGTTTCCAGGCTGCATGAAGGATGTCAGCTGAACTGGATTCAGAGGAGATGAGATGTGCAAAAGGAGAAGATATTTTGGAAAAGTAGACTTGGAGCAAACAGAATGAACCCTGGCAGAGAGCTGGGGGGACCCAAAGCATGCGGAGACTGGGGGGAGATGGGAGGACGGAAAGGAGACTGATCTGTGGCAAAGCACAGATTCTGGCAAGGCAATGGTGTGCGGGGAAAAGGTGTGAGGGATCTCATTTCAGCCCCTCTTTGCACATTATTCTGAGCTCACTTAGGAACACTTGAGCTCGCTCAGGCGGCCTTCCCGTACCTCGCTGACTGTTAAATAAAGCTGGTTACGAAGACAGAATCACACATTTCCTCCTGATACTGTCATGGTGGGTGTAATAAAAAAGCTCCAAAACGTCACAACACAAAGTGCTCGTTGAACACCCCCAAAATGCAAGGAAAGGCATTACCATGATATTACAAAGAGAAGAGCAGAGCCTGGAAGTATTTCCTGGTTATTCAATCCAAGAAGTACATTTGCCCTATCAGGATACTGCTGTATAGGGGTGTGTGGATGAGCTTTATATGTTCCTGTTGCCTTCTACAGTGGATGGAAGTCCTAAATTCTTCTGCACACTAGGCTTAATTTAAGTCAGGGACCTAAGGAATAAGGGGTGCAAAACTCGTAACTGTGTGTGGAAGAATCTGTCCTGAGCTGAGGAAGAAGGGAGAGGTGAGAAGCTGCAGCCTGGCAGCTAAATGAAATCAAATGGTATCGTTTGATAGAAAAGTTATTCCAAACTTTGAGGGCTTGGGAGCACTCCTTCCTTTCCGGGATGTCATAAAATTTGGAGAAGGTTTTTCTTCTAAAGCTTAAAATATATCCTATTGAAAAAAAAACACCAAACACCAAATCCCCCCCCCCCCCCCCCCAAACAAACAAAAAAAAAACCAAACAAAAAAAAGGAATGTAAAGTCCCTATTTACTTCAGCTGAGCCTGTTTTGGACCCTGGAGACACTGCCTCTGCTGTGCACGCTGCGTACACCCAGCGGCGCTGCCAGTGCCCACCACTTGCTCTGAGATTCCCTGGTCAGATGTGCACTTTGGTTCGAGTTCAAACAGCTCCAGCATTTAGCCTGAGTCCCCACTCCCACCTTCTGCAAGGGCTTGTTGATGGGTTGCGTAGTTTTTATCACTGTGACCAGCGTTCTTGGTAATGGGACGTGTCCCTGCTCACACCTTTGCTTTTATACATGTTTTGCTGCCAAAAATAATTGTTGTTTTTTTTGCTCCGAAAGCATCAGCCGGCTTTCCAATGGGATGCAGAAGACACGCCAGCAACAGCAGCCACTTGGCATTTCCAGCCCTGCGATGCAAAAGGGGATATGTTTTAAGTATTGCGACTTCTTGAATCTCTTGTTATCTTGTCACAGGACGGGAGTACAATTGAGAGTATCAGGATATGTATACACAGTCCCTCATTACTGTTTAAACATTGAAAACAATACCATATCCTGTACTGGCAGTAGTACTATTCACTATGCAAAATTATTTGTCAGCCATTTGGAATGCCTTTCCTTTTCTGGATAATAAAACCACTCTTTCTTCAGTAACTTGTACTTCTCTGTCTTTTTAAACAGAAGTGGGGATTATGTTATTAATCGATATTTATTTCTCTTGTTAGAAAAGCAGGTGGGCCTTTGATGGCAGTCAAGTCCTATCTACAATGTGTGGTTCCAGAAAGAAGTAATTCTGTATCTTAATTTGTACTCCCCAACTATAAAAAAATCTGTTTTTTAAAAATCTTTTCAACATTCATCAGTACATGACAATATTAATGCACTCCTTTGTGGTCAACAGGAATCTATTAAAGCACCTTGATGTCAAACCAATTTCTTTTATACCTTGTGTGACAAGAAGTGAAGACTTCATAGATTATAGAAGCCAAAAAGCGCTCATAGATTGTATAGACCACGGTCAAATTTTTATAGTCTCTTTATCACACAAAACTTTAAAAGACTCAGGTGCAAACTGATGTAAAGGCAGTACCATTTTCTGGATCTGTAATGTTTCTGCTAAAAGTGCAACGTTAGACTCTAGGAGATGTAAATGGCTGCTAAACCATAAGTGAAAACCTTAACGAGGGATGGTTATGCATACAGCACAAAAAGTAATTTAACTTAATACCTCCAGTTCAGATTTCAGCCTTGAGAACTCTGTATATTCTTTTATTTGTGCCTAACGATGTTGTAGAGCGTTTGATACTTTTTGGGATCATTATGGTGTTAACTCTCCCATCTTGGCCAACTGCAAATTAAATTCTCTCTCGCTCAGTTTCCCCTGTGGTCCCAACTGGATGAAATAGTTGCACAGCTGAGTCAGGCCAGGGGCTGGCTGCATCCAGAAATTCAAAATTGCTTTGGCAATTTCAGCCTTCGTGGGCGTCGCTGACGGGGAAGGACGATCTTGGTGTGGAAAGCGTGGGACCAAAGCAGGCGGCAGAGCACCAAGGTCTGCTGGCGCCCGTGCCGCTCCAGGCTCACTCCTAACAAAGAAAGATGCTTCAAATATATGGCACTTTTAGGGCAGAACCCTTCCCCTTTTTCTCATATTGTAACAGCAGCCTGGAGGCTACAACCACAGGCACGCTGGTGTAGGCATATGGGGTCATCTCTGGTTCCACCTTATCCCCAGGGTCACCCATCTTTGGGTGCAGAATGCCCCAGGGCTGAAGCTGAAGGTAGACATCTGCGTACCCAGCCGATGCCCTCAGCACCGGTTACAGCCATGCTGGCCCTACATATCTTGAAATCTTTTCTGACCTTTGCCAGAGCACCCAAAAGAGGTGAAAAGTTGTGCTACTCCAAATAGCTTGGCACACGTCCCTGAGGAGATGGGGTGGTAGTGGATGTACCATAGCTCTGGTCTTCTTCAGGCTGGGAGATGTTGAGACCACATCTCCTACTTCCCATTCCAGTGACTGGGCTTTGATGCCCTGAAGTAGGCATCATTCTCCAGCTTGTTGCCCATCCATGCATCAAAGCGTGAATGAGCCTCAGCTCACCTTTTGGAGGGACCCTCTGGAGAGAACACCAGGTCCTGGACACTTTGCAAACAAGCCAAGTGGCTCTTAGGACCTTCTCTCCAAAACCCTTTGTACTGGCAGCCCGTGGTGATGCCTGTCTCAGTCCACAGTGGTGGAACCGGGATTTGAGGGGCCCATTTATTGCAGAGGCTTTGTAGGAAGCCTGGCAGCTCAGACCAGCAGCTCCGGCTGCCGCTGCACGGCCAGAGGACAGACAGCAACTTCCGCCCTTAAACATCTGCGTCCTCTGTAGTTATCTCTGGGCCAGTTGGGCAAACGGGTTGAAACGGCTCCGCTTCGAATTAGTCATGCAGGGAACACAAACAGAGGCATCAAAATGTCTTTTGACAACTGAGTTCCCACACAAGATGAAAGGGAGACAGAATGGCTGTGAAATAGTTTGTACAAGCATAACTAATGAAGTTTTTGCATTACAAATACGAGCCAGGAACAAGTCATTATTTTTCAGGGTAGCTTCTAGTCTTCACATTTACTTACCGCTGTGCAAACTGTCCGTCAGTGGAAGAGCATGCTCTGGCAGAAGCTGGAGGGAGATCCATCTCGGTTGTCCAACCCAGACTTAAATAACCCCCCCTCTGAACAGCAACATCTACTTCCAGCCCAGCAGCAACAGACCCCAGCCTCTCCACTGGCATTTGCCCACCAAATGCCAGTCCCCAAAAGGAAAACGGAGGTTGGAGGTGGGCATCAGTGGGTACTTTGGGTCCGGGAGGAGAATGGAGAAAACCTGAGATTCATATCAGTGTCTGAAAAGTGATAAGGGACTCCTCGTTAGGAAAAGAACAGTCAGTCAGTACAGGGCAGGGCTGCAGATCTGGGACTGGTAGGAGAAATATTCACCACGCTGACAGGGAAATTGGTCCCTACATGGAAGACAAATCCGCCCTGGAATCAATCAGATGTGGTTGTGCCTGACTGGAGCTCACGTTTCTAATCTTTTTTTTTGTATTAGATTATCATTGCTATGTCTTCTCTGGACTTGCTCTGTGTTTTGCTTTAGTTCTGTGACTTTTGCAATTACACTAACTAAAATAATTTTTTTTTTTTTTGTCTTATGCTTAGCAAATTGTGCAACACGCTTCACTGGAACCACAGAGCTCCAAACTGATGAGATGGGCAAGAACGTGAAAAAGATGAGGACGGGAGAAACCCCACTGTGTTCATTTCAAGCCCTGTCATCAGAGCCACTCCACTAAAAGGTGACCTACAACTGCAGGTTAGGACCAAACTGTGCTTTCCATATTTATAAAGGAAAAGCCTTTATAAAGCAGGTGCCAAGATGCTGAATGTATTAACTGGTTTTCCACTGCCTTTCTGGGAGTGGTTGAAATTTCTGCCATTAAAAGTGTTTTTCACTTGGAGGTGGTGGGGGCAGAAGTCTTCATTTTTAACACTAAGCCAAAAATACCAAACCTACTCCTGGTCCCCTTCGTTATCCAGTCCTAAAACAGTTACCTCTCTCTCCCCCAAAGTAAGTATATATATTTTATGCATGCTAAAATGCCAAAATAATCGGGAGCCAATTTTTAAGTACTAAAAAACCCAGTTTTACAGGTATGCTACGTTCTATACTAGTCTACATATAGTTTATGCGTATGAACAGAGCAGTACTTGTGTGGGGGCAAATTGTTTTTTATCAGATCTATTGATATGGCTGGAAAAATAAGTTTTTGAGCGTACAGGTCCCTCTCAGGTTTAATACGTCGCTAGATATTAGGTGGCATATGTTCCTGAGAAATACTCCATGTGTTTGTTTGCAATACCTCTGCCCACCCCCTGGGTCCCTCCACTCTGCCAGTGGTGTCTGTGCAAGGCTTAGCGCCGCAGAGCCCGACTCCTGGCCAGAACCGCGGTACTGCACGTTAACGGGCATTACTAACAAGCAACAAGCGGTGCCGGCGTTCCCAGGTGAAAAGCTGTTCCAATCCGACTGACCTGGCCACGTGTTGTGTTGGAACAGGCACAAACCGATTCTAACACATTTTTGAGCTGCATGGAAAAAAAAGACGACAAAGTATTTTTCTTCTCATTGACTGCTTGTCACACAAATCCTTCTGCCAAGGACTTAAAACCACACTCGTAGCCTTTTTGTAAGCAGTTCCTGTTAACCAAGTTACAAACATAAAAGTGCAGAAAAATAGAACAAGTAGACAGGACAGAAAAGCTGAATGAGCATTGGCTCTTCTTATTTTAATGAAGAAATATTTCAAGTTAGTATCAGTGCATATTTAGAAATAGCAGGTGATACTCCCAACGTCAAATACATCAGCAAATTACAGTTTCAAAACTTTATAAATTAATGGCAAGGGAAAAAAAAATAATTAAGATTAACATAGAGAGTAAGGTTCAAAATAAAAATCCTGTTTGTTTGTAGCACTGCGTCAATTATATTCCTGGTACTTAAACAGCAAAAGAGATCCAGTATTTCGTGGTAATTAGGCTCTCCAAAATAGCAGTTATTCTTCTACAAATGAATTAAGCCGTTTGCATTTATTTCTGATGTATAATTAAATGTTATTCTTAGCTGTTACAAAGAAATTTAGTCATGTCAGAGTAAAATGTCATTCCATGATTGAAAAATCACACTAACTGAGGAACGCTGCCTTCTGGTTATACCCACTGGAAGCAGTCAGCTGAGAATAGGAAGAACTACACGTGAGCACATTTGGCTGTTACATAAAATAGTTGTTTTTTTTTTTTTTCTGGTTTCACAGCCTCATAACAATACTGTTTTTCAACATTGTTCCCAGTCATTGTTTTTAAAATGGTTCATCAACATATCCTGATTCAATCACTGATATAAATAACTCCAGTGACAAAATCCATTATGGAAGGACACAGAACTGCAAACTGAATGTTGTACTGAATGATTTTAAGGTGGAACTGTAATTACTCTATAAAATACTGTAAAAAAAACCCCACACAGTAAAAGCAGTATCTTTAATTAACTGGCAATGGTGGAATCTGAAAAACTGCGTTATAATTTTGAGAGACATTTAACTCACAGTGGACTCTAATGCAAGACAAATTGTACTGAAGCTAAAAAGAGATGCACATTTAAAGCTTGCAAGTGTGATATAAAAATATTCTCTAGTTCTTTCATTTTGATACAGGGAATCCTCATGGAAGAAGATAAAACACATCCTCTCTCCTACCATCGCTGTACATACAGACTATTCCCTTGATATCAGGAAATGGTGTTTCCCCAACAAAAATACCAGCCGTGGGAATCGCAGACTTTCTGGTAGAAAGGGTTTGCTGATTTTGCTTTTTGAAGTGTATTTTCAAGCAGGTGAAATACTGATAGGATATGCATTTCTTTCACTACTCTATTGTGCAGATCACATACATCAACCCCGTAACTTCAATCCAAGTGCAGTCTGCATCTCCTAGAACGATTTGAGAATCTCGTGTGATATTACAGCACGGAGATGAGTGCCAGATTATGAAACACCAGGCTAAATCAGATTAGTAGGAAAAGGCACATGCTTCGCATTTAGCAGGAACATCTGAAGGTTCCTCGTTACCATACCCTTACGCTCCCAAACGACAGTTTGCTTCCAGAAGTTCCAGAGGTAACAGGAAACTTCTGAGCGTTCACCGCTGCTTATGGCACGTACACACGAAAGGTCTGTGAGCTCAGCTGAAACTCTTGAGGCGCTAGGGATAACGCAGACACAAGGTAGGCTACAGTCTGGTTAGGCCAGAAACAAAAACTTAACATTTCATCATACTGCATACATTCCTTTTATGCACAGCTACAGGGTGCGCAAAATAAGCTGTTTGCTCAGTAGAATTTAATGTTTTGCATATGTAAAATAATCAGCTAATACTGCAATATAATCAAAAATCATGCACTAGATAAACAGAGCTTCTTCCCCATGAACAGTAGTTCTCAGGAACATTTTATTCTGCTTCAGGTAACACCTCATGATTTGCTAGCTTACATAGTCCCTTTTAAAGAACACAGTATTTAGCTAAAACTGAAAAGCAAAATTAAAAAAAAAAGTTTTGATTTTAGTTGCAAGACAGCTGGGATTGGTGCATTGCAGCAGCTCAGCTGCATCTAAGAGTAACGAAAATTCAACATGAATATCAGAAGAATAAATATATACCCTAAATTAATCTCTGTAAATACATTCACCGGTCCACTTAAGACACCCTTATGCATAACTCGTACTTCATCGAATCTGCATTTAGAGATGGATATTAGTTCATGGGGAAAGCAATTTATCATATGACTCAGTTTATCTGTCATTATTCCAGCAAAAATCAGTAGCAAATTTGAAAATCTACATTTATTTTCCCCAGACCAACCACACAGAGGCTTAAGTCACAAATTCTATTATTTCCGATGTTCAATCAATAAGGCTTTATTTACACTTTTTTTACTATAAAGTCAGGAAAAAGTTTGGTGCAATGTGCAAGAAAAGACTGCACATTTCACTGATTGGAGACTAACATCTGCTTATGGTTTAATGCTAACCCACAGGCAGCCAATTAATGTCCCATAGATCCATGTTTTTACATAAAGTTTCCTTCCAGATTCTGTGAGAAGCATACTAGCAGTCAGGCCACCTAAAAACAGCAAAGATGGCAAAGTTTTCTTGAGGCTTAGTTTGGAATGAACACTTTTTCCCGGGAACTTATTTCTTCTTTTAGAATCCTTCGCATCATAAAACTCTATTAGTAACCTAAAAGCAGACAAAAGAGATAGTCAAAGTTAGGCATTAGCGCAACAAGTTTTAAGCAACTTACTTTCATCCAATAACTGCTGCTAATCACACATTATTTAACAAATGATTTAACAACACGTAGCAGCTTATCTGTAACGAGTTTAGCAATCAGTATACCTTAAGAATATGAAGCATTCAAAGTAACACTGCACGTCAGGGTACTCAACCTGAACCCTTGGAAGCAACAAATCAGATTTTCCGGAGGGACCAATTTTAATACTGAATATAAAAGTTGAAAAGAACCCTCGTCATTCAGCATTTAGCAAATAAGCCCAGAGTACTGGGAAATATCGCAGGACAAAATAGCACACCGTTATTGAACACTGAAGGCAGGGTGGTATTATCTTCATGAAATATAACAAACACGCAAGAGTAAAATGCTATGCCATAGGTTTACTAGTATTTTTTTTTTCTTCTATTTTTGAAAACCAGTAATAAATGGATTCTAAAATTCTGAGGTTTTGTTTTCAGCATCTCTAAATTTGCCCGACAGACTGCTTTTGTCCCAGGAAGGATGTTCCAGTCAACAGGAGTCTACAATGAAACACAGATGATCAGGGTTCAGTTTTGCTGGTCTTCACCAGAAGACTACTTGTGGGCCGCTGGACAGCCTTTTATTTTACTTGTCTATAAAATGAAATTCAGACTTTCTTGCCTCTCCAAAGTGAAGAAAAGAAAAATAACTTAGCAACCCTGAATTTCTAAGACACTTTACTAAAGTGTCATGTTTCTAGACAGGCATGTTAACTTTTACATGGATTCAAAGATGACAGCGCAAATGAATCCATTTTTTACTTCCATGGAATGTAAGACTGGCAGAACAATTTTAAAGCAGGACACATCTGAAGAACCAGGGAAATTTCTAACTCATAGAAATGTATTCAGGGATTTAGAAGGTAAACAGATTTAGCTCCCTTAAGTTGGACTTCAGACGTGGCAAATTAAACCATCATCTCTCAAACGATACTTAAATCTCACATTTACGCACAAGGTCCCCCAGGATTTGTTGTATATGTTCACTAGTGACCTTATCTGGAGATGCTGGAGGGAGCCGGGCACTTTATTTCTGCTGTGATTCAAAGATGGACAGATAAAACTTCTTCACCTTATTTCCCCAGCGAAGGTAGGGAACTCAGGGTTACTTGTGTTTCTGTCCAGTCACTGTCTGATGGAAGATGCATGAACAATTCTGGCAGAAGAGATTGGATCGAGATCCATCCCTTTCTAACTCTAACACTAATTACGAGGCTACAATCAAACTCCTTTTGCTTGCTTGCCTACCTCGGGCATCTTACTGTGCATCATGGCTGTGCATAACTCAGTTTCAAGAAGATAAATGGAGAGTATTCAGATGAATATGAGTTTTGCCTGAAACATGGATTCACAGCTCTTCAGACCTAAGGAAGGTCTAGAACGCAGGAATCTCAATCTCCTGAGCAAAGCTTTAACCACAAAGGTATGATACAAAATACGCACAGGAGTGCCAACACCACCTCTCTTCAGAGAGCCCTACTGCTTGCACTGCTGGTAACACAGAAATCATGGGTACATCTGCTAATATAAAAGAAGGAAGACACCTTATTTAAACAGGAAGTTCCACATATTGCTACTCACTTATCCTTTATTTCAAAACGTTCATGAAGCCACCTTCTCATATACATCTGCTCTTCTGGAATGTCCTTCAGTTCAATTCGATCAATGAAAATATGAACTCTTGGGCATTCCTTGCAAAGAAACTCTAAAAAAGAGAGCAAAACAACAGGACTGAGTTACAGAAACACTGTAGGGCATTTATTTATCTAAAATACACTGAAAATCTGACCTCATAGCTTAAGTGCCTTGGAAGCCTGACTTCAGTTTTCAAAAGCCTCCCTTCTTTATGTTCGGATCCTGAGCACTTCACTGAACTCAGAAGCCATCTGGCCTACATGTTTTTGAAAAGGTGGCCCATTATCACGTGCAGCGTGGAAACATTGTCCTAAAATGCATCCTGCTAACTGTAAAATGCTGTGCTTGAAAATGTTACACTTCTGCGTCAGCAGCAATCTACTCATTCTGTAGGGTGGGATGCAATAACATCAATGTCATGAAATCGTCCAGCCTGCAATTTTGAATAAAGTTAGTAATCCTCTTTGCTCATCCTTTTAAAAATCTAAATTTTGTTTGCTCCTGAATGACAAAATCTGAATTGTAGTGATTTCCCAAAGAATCTCCAGGAGGAAGTGGGCTTCATTTTAAGTAATAACCTGTAATTAAAAAGTGTAATAGGGCAAAAGACTCAGAACAAAATACTACTTTCCACTTTGCATCCCTTCATTTTTCTTCTGTCATACAGCATTACAAAGCTCGAGACAGCCCTATTGCAATTCCCCTTCCCCCATTTCCTCAATTTGCCCCTAGAAAAATTTAGCAAGCAAGCATTAAGCCAGTTGCAAGCAAAACTCCATTAGTCAAATAGCCTTGTTGGATTTCTTACAACTAACAAGTGGTAAAAATACTGCGTATGGGATGAAAAATGCACCCGTATTTGTGTATTAGTGATCATTCACGTTTATCAGTAGCAAGGGGTACTGCAGTAACCACAGCATCCCTGTACAGAGAGATGCATGATGCGAGGATGGAAGTCCTTGGGAACCCGGACAATCTTTGTATTTTGAAAAGGGACCAGAAGTGTCTTCCTACAATACAGACGGGCAACAAATTTAACACAGACTAGGTGGTCCTTTTAGGTTGTTGACCTTTTTTGAACAGCAATGCAGATGTACAGGAGACTTTGACCCATAACTGTTAGGGGTATCTTGAGGAATGACTGTGCAAAATAATTGTCACTGCATGTACATCTTTATTATTGTCTGCCAAGCAGATATCCCCCTATTTGTTTGGTTTTTTTTTCTTTACAGGATTATTTGTTTTTAAGGACTTTGCTGTTAAAGCAATCCTTATCATACACTAGAAATTGCCTTAAAGAATTTTAAAAGCCTGTTCACGCAAATGTGTTTGTGTGCTTGCAGAGGGGGAGGGAAGGAGAAGAGATAAAGAGATCAGTAAAGTCTTACAGCATGTGCTGTGTACAGTTTTGTCTACTCCTCAGGCAGAGCGTGCCCTTCACTATATCGCACTGTAGCGGAAAGGCAACATGGCCCATGCACCACCAACTGAAGAAATGGCTGAGGGCTCTCACCAGAAACAAGTCCACCTCTTAGCCATGGAGTAGCAAGCACAACTGTCGCTGAAAGCTTTCTGGTAAACCCATCTCCTAGCTACAGCTATTAGATGGCAGGCAAGTTGGAGTCCAGAATAGTGGTAGGTATGGACACTGTCTTCAGGTTGATGCGCAATGCTTTTACTAACCACAAAGACATCAGTGTTCGTGTATCTGAAAGCAGGTTTTTCCTCTTGCTTTTAACGGGAAGAAAGGATTTTCCAGGTCTGTTTCTCTGAGGATACTATCCAGGCCACTATATGAAGGTCATTCACTGTGTGTGCACCTAAAAGCATACTATTAATATTTTAAGATGACAGACGTTATTATCCATGTCTTTAATGCTTATAACGTTCACTGATGTATAAATCCTCTTTTTGAGTGGCATCACCTATTAAGTGGAGCATTCTAAAAATATGCAAAACTGTATCTAGAAAACAAATGCCTGGAAGCCAGATGATACGGTCTTTTTTGTACTAGACTGCTACAAAAAGCATCTATGCTATGCATATTCAGCTAGGGCTGAAGATGTAGCTTTAAAAGGTATTTGAAACATTCTGTGCATTGTACAGCGTATGCTTCTTCTGCTTCATAGCACGTAGGTTGTTCTGTGTAGGAACAAACCACTCTTTCCTGATGTTATTTACAATCTCAGTTATAAATTATTAAGGAAAATTATAAATCAAGCAAAATGCTAAGTTAGATGAGATAGCATTATTAAGAGTTAAAAGGTATTTTTAAAACTAATGTTATGCTGTTTAAAAAAAATTGATATTTTGTCATTTAAAGACAGCAACAGAGTACATTATCAATAATAAGCTCTAGTCAACAAAACAGGAATAAGACATAAGTATGTCAAAAGAAACACCTTCCCCCACCAAAGATGTAATATAGCAACTCTACAAATCTGCTTAAAGAGCAAAAAACCCTCCACAAACACCTAAGCATTGCTGCTGGTTTTCTACCTTACGCCCAAGTTCCAGTGCAAGTTGACTCTCTTACTACTTTCCACACTGGTTGTCTTCAACCAATCTAAACTGAGTCTCCAAATGTGAAGATCCTAAAACTTCTGTCTTAATTTCCCACCTTTGTAAATCCCAATGCTCTTCTCCACAGCCCTGCTCTCCCTTGCAGTCTGAGACTCAGCACAGCCTTACCAAAGGCTGTGTGATCTGCAACTGCAGGTGCTCCCCTAGAGAGGACTGTGATTCCCACCCATCGATTCAAGGCCATTTTATCCATAGCCTGGGCATCCAGGACATCTGCAGATGACACTGTAATGCCTGCAATCAAGCTAGTCAGGGAATCTGACTAGTTTTTAATTATCCAATTCAAGTCAGGGCTTAATGCAACTAATCCAAGATTTTTTTTAGATGCACAATGTCAGTGCAATCACGTAAGAACACCAGTGGATAACAACAAAACACTGAGAGGTTGTTTTTGAGAAGAAACAGCTGGATTTTATCATCACAACCTCTAAAGGTTTGTGGTGGTCCCATGACCCCTAATTTCACATTAGCTTAAGTCCCAAAAGACTTATGTAATTAAGCTAAGAAACAAAATCTTATTGAAGCAATTTATTATGTCCAAATTACATCCAACTTCAGGGACACTAGCCCTTAAGGCCAACATCTGACTGGCTTTTCAGATTCCTAAACTTGCCAGAATTTGTTATAATTAACAGCAGGAACAAGCAAGCCTGAATTTTCCTTCAAAAGACAAAACGTAAGTGCAAACCATGCATTATAATCAAACATATTGGGGACAGCATTAGTCAGTCAAGAACCAAGTACGATTTGGGTTAAATTAACACTAACAACTTGTGTGGGAGCCAAGTGGACTGACTTTTGTGTGGGAGATATTTTCCTAATAAAACTCTCTATCTGGGTAAATAACAGATACAAGTGCAGAATGTTTATAATGCTTCTAGTGACCAACTACAGCAGAAGGAAGGGATTGAAAAGAATAAGGTGGATCAAGCATTTTTGTTCTTAAACTGTGACACTATGGCCCTCCTTCTGCGGGACAGGATTCACACTAACACAGGATTGAAGGATTCAGTGCAGAACTAGGATTAACGGGGTGCAACAGCCTCCAGGAAAGCAATCAGATCCACAGAGTTTTTAATTGCAAACGAATGTTTTGGGGGGTGTTTTGCTTGCCGGGGCTTCCACAAAATTGTACCAGTTTTCAACTCCTCACCTTCAAAAGCCAGTTAATTCTGTTTTGAACTATCAGCATTACCAGGGAAAGTGAGGGAAGGAGAGAAGCTCCATAGACATACCTGTAACTGAGAAGGGCCATACAAATGGCCTCAGACCACCTTCCCCTTAATGCTACCACAGAAGTTCATTCCTCCACTCCAAATTATTTGCCTTGCCCCTTAAGAAAGTTGTGACAGTGGCGCTAGGCTTAAACAGATATTCCAGTTTTCAATTACTAATGAAGTCTATTTTTATATGCACTTTAAATACAGCGGCAACAAAGTAGCTCAGATTTCAACCTCCTACATCAGCTCTTTTACGGCAACGTAATTGTTGCCAAAGTCCTTCAAAATTAAGTAAGGACAACCTGAAGCCTGACATAGTCGTGTCCACCTAAAGAGCCCCCAGTTCTCTCCTGTTTTAACAGATTCCAATAATGTTTGTGATAAACTGAAAGTGGTATCACAGGAAACTGAAATCTGAATAATGTATCTTTATTCTAAGTAACTAGTATTTCAAAAGTGTGAGAATGCATCTCTTAAGTAGCAGAACACTGTGTGTTGTGGTGCGTATAGTTTTACAGGCAAAACCATGATTGCAAAGACATTCTTCTCTGAACCGTAGATGCTTTCTCCACTTTTAAAATTTTCATTAGTCTGGACTTAAGTGTTCAGCTACCAAAGCAGTTTGTAAACTATCTCCTCCTCAAAGAAAGAAATCCCATCTCTCCGCTTTCATGTACTTTGCACACCAAATTAACAGTCAATCGGCAAAACAAACACAAATTGAAGTGCTGCGTTGTTTCTCAGCTTCACGCTTTCACATCACCTCAAGCTGAGCTGACAGGAAACTATTTCACAGCTTGCTCTAACAAAATAAAGCAGTGGTACGGCAAAGCGGCACTAGATGGGAAAGCAAACATCCAGGGTAGAGCGAAGGTTGTTTAGATGGGTTCATCGGTGGAGTGGTGGAGGAGTGGGCAGCACCTGCTGGTACTGCTGATGTAGGGAAGCGCGGCGTGGATGTTCTGCAGGCTACATTGATGCTTGCAGCCTGGAGACAAGCCTGGGACCTAAGGAACAGCACTCTCCGAAATACTGCCAATCCCCTGTGCGAGGCCTGAGGTGCATACAGAGATCAGAGCCTTCACACGCGCACGAGGGGCACAGCACAGGGAGTAAAACCTTAGGAGCTGCGGGACCTTTTGAGACAAGAGAAATGGGATGCACCTGAATCATTAGTAAGCCAGGGCGCTACCAATGGAAACTGAAAAAGTTAAGAGAGCATTTCAACTGGCAGGTGGGGAAAGTTGAAGGTCAGGAAAAGCAACCGTTCAGATGCACTTAACACATGAGGTGGATGTGGCTAAAATTCAACGTGAGGGCAAAACTCAGAAGTGCCTCTGCACAAAGATGAGAAGCCTAAACATGAAGACAGGAGAACAAGATTTATTGGCATCAAGAGATTACCCCTGTAAGGCAGGTATCCTGGCGACCCTGAAGGAGCATGCAACATTCCCAGGCTACCAGATTTATAGGAATGACAGAACAGGAGGTACAGGTGAGGGAATGGTAGTGTGTGTGAAGGATTACATAAAGTGTAATAGCTTTATATAATAAGGAGACAGAAGCACAATGAAATCCTTGTGAATGGAACTCCCAGACTCTAATAAAATATATATTAGATAGATAAATTAAATTACTTCCTGATAAATTTGATAATAGTGACCAGAAACTGTGAAGCCAGACTGAGAGCTGCAAGTTCAGAACTGACAGCAGGAGTGTGAGACTCCAGCTACCTTTCTCGAACTGTACTGATGCTCCATCAGGATGAGGTGTAGAGTGGGATAAAAAACAAACAAACCCAAAACCAAACCAACCAACCAACCAAAAACACCAGGGGGAAAAAAAAAAAAAAAAAAAAAATTGTTTCCTGGAACAACTAGGACTAAAACCCACAAGAAAAAATGCCATTCCTGATGTGGTCTTGAATGGTGCACAGTGTTAGTGAGAAGTGCTCTTCAACCACAACACAATTGATTTCAGCACTGTAGAGAAAGAGCCTTAATGCATCCAGCACACAAATGCAGAATTAAAGGAACTATGTAATGAGAGGGGGAAAAAAAAGGCAAAGCGTCAAAACACCCTAAAAGAAACAGTCCAAAAGGAAGCAGCTTAGAGGCTGTTAAAAAAAACCATCGAAATACCAAACCCCAGAAAAACTTGTATTAGAAAACCCCATAAAAGATGTGTAACACTGCAAAAGAATAAGTCTGGGTGGGTTTGAAACCCACCTGTATGACTTAATGGCAAAATTAAGGGGGCTACCACTATATTCCTACTTTCTCCTCTTTGCGGAATGGAAGACTTGTCCAAATAAGGAAAAGCCACAAAACCGCTTATGCCAAATGTAAACATAAAATTAAGAG
This sequence comes from Ibidorhyncha struthersii, assembly GCA_013398815.1. Classification (NCBI taxonomy): domain Eukaryota; kingdom Metazoa; phylum Chordata; class Aves; order Charadriiformes; family Charadriidae; genus Ibidorhyncha; species Ibidorhyncha struthersii. The sequence continues at coordinate 149,508 of VZSZ01009250.1, forward strand.
GACTAAAAAGGAACTTGAAAAATGCAAAGGATGCTCTAACAATTTTAACTTTTTTGAATATATTAAAACCAGTAAACCAGCTAAGGCACTGGTGGGACTGCTGGATGACAAAGGTGTGAAGAGCAGCACTCATGGTAAAGTATAAACCCATGCAAGAGAAGCTCAAATATTTGTTTTCATTATTCTTTCTTGCTGGAAATGTTTGATTCCTACACCCATTGCATTCTTTGTACCAGATTGCTTAAAGGAACTAGATCAATAAGTAAACAGAAAGTATTAGACTAAATAAACAAGTTAGATGTCAGGAAGTCACCAAGACCAGACAGCATTCATCCAAAAGCTCTCAAATGTGGAATTCAAAAACAAAAATGTGTAACCTATCATCACAACCAGTCTTTGTGCCAGAAAAACAGGGAGTTTCCCTTCTACAAACGAGGGCTTTAGAGATGATGCTGGGAAATACAAACCAAAGAGTCTTACATCGCTGGGTAAGATAGCAGGGTCTATAATAAGATCACTAAGCACAGAGATAATCACAATCTGTTGGAAAAGAGTTGGCATGGATTCTGTAAAGGGAAATCCTGTCTCACCAATTTGCTGGATTTCTACAACAGTGTCAAGGAGCAGGCGGATAAAGGGGATTCAATGGACATGATATATTTGAATTTTCATAAAGCCTCTGACAGGGTTCCACATTGAAGGCTATTAAAGAAATTAAGCTCGCATGGGATTACAGGAAATGATGTTTTACAGACTGAAAGCTGCTTAAAGGAGAGGAAGCAAATGGAAGGACTTAATGGTCACTTTTCAGGATGGAAAAGACCCAGCCATTGGGGTCCTCCAGGGATTGACACTAGGAGTGGGTTTATTCTGTGTCATAGCCGATGAGCTGAAGAAGGGAGCAAACAGTGAGCCCTCCAGTTTTTCACATCTTTTTCAGAAGATCTTAAGCTCTTTTGGGTTCCCAAATGGTGGCTGAACTCCCAAAGGACCTCAAAGCTGAGAAAACAGGGTGAAATTGTGGCAGCTGAGCTTCAACGTAAACAAACATGGGGAAAAATAACTTAAAGCCTGATTACATGATGCTTAACTTGGAATTGATGGTTACAATATGGGAGTCACTGACCCTTCTCTGAAACTGTCCTCTCGATTATGCAAGCAGCAGCCCCAAATCCACCCAAATACTGGGCAGCATCAGCAAGGACATTGAGAACAGGGCAAAGTAAGTCACTCTGCAGATATAAAAGACGACTGTGAATCCACATTTTAAATACCGTGTGCAGTTCTGGTATCTGTCTCAAGGAGGACGTAGTGGACTCAGAGAAGGCCGTAGAAAAGGCCAGCTAAAACATTTAGGGAGAAAAAGCACCTGCATTAAAAACAAAGAGAATAAAAAGGACAAAATTTCAGTTTGGAGAAGAGAAGCAGAGGGAAGGGTATGACAGCTTAAAAAAATAAAATCCTGAAGACTGCAGGTAAGAACTATAGCTCAACAAATCCTGCAAATCCAGGGTAAATAATTACATATCTGTACCTTCCTAAAGATGCCCAGATCTAAAGAATCTTTCAAAATTATTATTAGAAAAAGGTACATATAGTTTTCTATACTGGTATTCGCACTGGAGAGCAGCATAGTGTCATTGTAAGCTGTCTTGCTGAAACAAGATGGTATTTGATGAAGACCCATCGTACTTGCACATTGTATGCAGTTCACTGAAACAACCTTCAAGTGGCTTTAATCTGTTAGAATAACAGATGCATTCTGGCCTTTGCACAGCTCTATAACAATTTGTGAGTATTGTACATTGGCCAAGTTAGCAGGAGGTTTCCTACAAAAGCATAACAGTTTTGATCAACAGGCTGCCAGCAACAGAACCTGGATCAGGTTAGGTCTGTGGATGACATCTAAAGGGTCTCCCACTGCTTGTAACTGAAAAGGAGCAAATGTAGGAAATACCTGTGTCTTTGTTGGATCATTTTTAAAGTTTCAGAAGTGGGAAAAAAAAGTTGAACTATGCAATTAAAAAAAGGCAAGAAAAGATATAAGGACTGGACCAGTTCAAAACAATGCTCTCTCCAGCAAATAAACAGGATCTGTTAGGAACTATGCCAGTACTGCTAGTATTGATGTTTTTGCCTTTCCTTCAGACAGTCTGTTTTGATAAACAGAGAACAGTACCACAAACAGAGTAGAAGAAAAGGACTCTGGTGCATAAAAAAAGCAAAAATAAACAGGGGCTCTCAAAGCAGCAACATATTTCAGGCCAAACCTGACAGTGTTAAGAAACTGAAGTTGTTTTTGTTATGCTCAGGGTTTAGATACCCTTTTGCATAAAGATCAGGAGTTCCTCGAGCTGTTGTACGTAAATGCTGCCTGGGGAGCTGAATGCTTCCTCTCCCATGTGCATGAGGCCCAGGGTGCAGGGTAATTTTATGAATCTCCAGTGTAAATACTTTCAAAATACTTTTTGTGTAGCAGAGGTTTTCTGATGACCGTGTGCTTTCTGATCACAGATTCCCAAAGGGAAGTTACAGATCCTTAACCTTCAGAAAGAGCTGCTTGAGAATAACTGACATATATAAGGTCGCAGTTTACAATCAGAGGAACACACACTCTGGGCTTGAAGGGATGCTGAAGGGGGTTATTAACCCCATTGAGGGGGCATTATTAAGATACAGATGCAGTGCCCACAGGTGTTTTTGACTTGGGAAAAGGAAGAATCATTTACACTTGCCTTATTCTTACACTCTTTCTTAGGCATCCAAGTTTTGTCGTTGGTGGAGACAAGAAAATGGGCTATAGGGACTCCAAATACTCCAGTCATCTTTTAAGTCCTTGTTTGGAGATAGGTAAAGAAACAGAAATGCTACTCATGCTTACACTGACCTTCACTTTCTCCGATTTTTTGAGTCCTATGAAGTACTACAGCAAGGTCTGCATAGATTCCCATAAACTGATGCTTCTCTTCAGTGAAGTGTCGTTATTTTCAAGCAGAAGTACAATGTTTAATTGTTACAGTACGAAAATACTTTGCATTTACCCAGACCACCATTATCTGCAGAATACTGATGCATATGTCCACATCTGTGTTCAAAGTGCCATTTCAAATATGCCATCCACAAATTAACAGATTGGCTTTCATGTTACTCAAACTACTTTTAATAGGAAATCACAGGGTTTCTATAATGACAGATCTAGTCCTATGGAATATAAGTGAAAATGCATTCAATTTAAAACAGAGTAATAATTTACTTACTTTGTGGTACCTGGTGAAACCATGTTATTAAAAAGGTTGTTTTAATATTTTAAACAAAATAAAAACATGGTTTTCCTTTAAAGGAAAAATGTATGATAGACTATCACAGAACTATGTTGCTAACTAGTGTTGTTATAAAAATTCCTCCAAATACTTCAATGGAAAATTTACATTCTGAAATATGAAAGGTAGTTAGTCAAATTTTGCTTGAACAGATGCAGAATGACAAGTTCTTGATGTGAGATTTACTATACATGTTAAAAAGCCATTCCACACTTAATGCAGATTTCACCAGTGCTGATGTCCAGCCTCAGTTCTAACTTACATCCTTTCTTCGGTTGCTCCAAAATAATTGCCGTTTACTTTCCAATACTCTTTCATGCAATCAAAACATGACAGCTAGCAGACATCTGAGCCGATTATTAGTCATTTCACCACTATAAATCTTACTTTGGACTGTTTTACATTCCTGTTACTGTTTATCAATTTAGTTTTTTAATTCTTTCAACATATCTATAACCATGTGCTTGTTACCATTCTTTGGACCTTGAAAGACAACGGATTTGATCAAATTTGGGCCACAGTCCAGACAAAGACTGGTTTCTGTTGCTCCAGTTTCTTTTCTATTGTCCTGTACTTCACTGTCTAACTGGGTCCTAACAAAAGTGCAAGCATTTGGAAAAGTGTAATTTCCCCTAGGGAAGTTAGGCCAGTCTGACCTCCTCAAATTATACCGATCAAAGTGATGTACGGATTTTCAGAAATGCACACGTACACATGCTTTCAAAGTGTTTGTTCTGGAATTGATATACAGCAGAGTCAATAATTCTCAGGAATTCCTCTGACTTCTTTAAGACAGAGTCTACATATACTTGCTATTTTTATTCAGTGTTTATCATTGTCACATGCTGCTATTTCACACACTCTTTCATCTACAATGGCCAGATAAATACCATCTGGTTATGTTAAGGCCTTCAGGCAGAATAATAAAGATGTATATGTGTACATAATAGTCTTTCAGGTGCAAGAATGACAGCAGTTCCCACGTTCCATGAGACCTGTCCCTTAACACCACGCAAAGCTGGATGTGAACACTTAGGACATTCATTCAGAAGAGAGAAAACTAGGTTCTCATTCTTTCTTCCCAAGCTTATTTCTACTTTTTACTTAATGACAGTGGAGTAAAACAGTATCGACAAATCCAGCACAAGAGTTTCTCCCCCTCCTTTTCCCTTCTACACAGTTCTTTAGAATTCAGTACCTGAGATGCACTTCAGCTGTGCCGCAGTGCCCATACGATTATTTGGATCTTATTCTAATGACTGCAAATAAATACTGTCTAGCAGCAGAGTCCTCCCTAAGCAGAACCATCACGTTCTGTCATATTAATGATCTGGACAAACCATCTTCAGTAGTGAGAGGGGAGAAATCTGTGGGAAATCACTATTCTTTAGAAAGGCTGCCATGTGCAGGACAAGTTTCCACTGGAAACGTATCAAGATCCAAACTTGTTGGAACAAAAAAGAATGAATAACGAATAAATGGCAGGAAAAAAAAATGCATCCATTGGATGTGAAGCAATAGCAGAAAGCAACGTCCCTGTCTAAAGCTAATCTAATCTTAGTCCTTGTCTAAGACTAATCAAATTTGGTGTCTTCTAAAACAAACAACTTGCAGCTGGAAAGTGCCAACAAAACATTTAAATGCATAAAAAGTGACAAAAAGTTCATCACATTTGAAAGGATACGCTATAATAATTTGCCTGCTCTAAAAAGGTACCATGTTATCAGGTGTGCCTGGCATCCACTGTTCTTCTAAAAGGACAAAGGCAGAAAGGATGATGAATGTCTATTTTCCAGTTGCTAGTATACTATGTTTTGTTTTAATCCTGTTGAGCAAGTCAACATTATGGTATTTAAACTTGCTGGATTGAAAACAAAAATATCCAGTTTTACTAAGAAAGGCCATTTACACTAAGAGGTCTGCATTACAAAATTTAAAATGCAATTCATTTTTTCTTCAGATTTTTTTTCCCATTTCCAGTCTACTAACACAATTTCTCAGGTGAAGTGTGGTAGAGCTACTCAGTCACTAAAATGTTGTTTTTAACCTGCTATGTTTACTACGGGAGACAGCAGCCAAGAGCTGACCATATTCCTGGGTAAATGTGGGTTTTTCCAGCAGTCGCACAGGCTCTTCTGAGGAATTGCGATTTACAGAACTGAAAGTAAAGTGCATTTCAAGAAACACATTATATCTGCGTGGAATTCAGATTTCATTCACATGGGAAATGTCATACTATGGGAAATACAGTCCTCAAGTAAAGTTGTGTTTATCAGAAGTTTGTTTTCCATGCAATAAATTTCAATCAGAGTTGCTAGATTGAAAAAGACATGTCAACCTTATCTTTTAAAAATTACCAGGATTGCACTGCCATTTTATTCCGATGAGAATGAAAAACAAAAATTCTCATTCAGCACTGACACAAATATGAAATACTCATATGAAATGCACACGTGAAAATGACACTTTATAACTGATTTTAGTACTGTAAAAAAGCAATAATGCTGAAAAATGTCCAACGCATAACAACGCGTAATCTAATTCTTGTTATACTATATTTCTGAACAGACCAGTTGTTGGACTTCTGCATAACAAATGGTGAAATGATCCTGACCTCTTAGAACAGAAATTGTTTGTCTTCCAGTTTGTGTCTGGAGGGCCTAAAAGAATGACAACTATGTTCCACACTGTAATTTATAAAGTGTCCTTAATCTACATAATTTATATTATATGGAATACATGTGACTGCCACAATAGCGTGGAATGTCCTGGATGGATATTTCATTTATCTGTTCTGTAATGGGTAACAACTGGTTGGCTGCACTTCATTCTCTGTTACTGCTTGTATTTTTACCCAGCCTTAACAGTAAGGGTGGCTGAGAGATACGGCTGGACTGCCTGCTGGTGGAATCTCCAAAAGGCTGCATGTGGAGTAGCCACCCCGAACCATCTGATCATCACTTGACGCTGGACACAAGAAACAGCCAACAGGGAAATTCAGTTTGTTGGATCCCTTTCCATAATTACATCATGCTTCATGCAAACTGGGAGGTCCAATAGGTGAAGAGGTCTTATAAGGAATTTGAACATTTGCCATCTTATCATTAGGTAATGACATTTTAATAGTTTAATTAACCATCAGGCAGTGAGAAGTCCAGCATGAGAATGGTTGAAACTGCCTAATTATTAAGTCACGAAACAAGATATGCTGCAGGGAAGGGGAAACAATCCCATTTGTTTTGAAGGGCTTGAAAAGGGTTGAAAAGGGTTAGGTGACAGGACAAGAGGGAGACTGCCAGTCTTCAAGTGAGTCTATAAGAGGGTCATAAGGTATTTTAAAAAAACCCCAAACTTTAAATCATAAAATTCTGTAAAATCAAGTTCAAAAGAAAATTATAAATAAAAAATGTTAAATGATAAAAAGTGCTTTTGATAATTAGTCACAAAAAATGCCTGTTGGGAACAAAACGTGTGTAAAATAAAACCATCTTAAGACCTTATGGTACAACATAAGTGTTGATTTAATACACAGTTAACACACAGTTTTGTTGCTCACATATCCAGAAGAATCTTAAATATGGTGAAAATGTAATGAAAAGGTAATTCCAGGACTCCTAAGCAACTAGCACCTGCAAAGAGTTCATGTGAACTTCACACTGCCTCAAGGAGTTATAACCGATATTGAAGTGACACGGAAACAGCCGCACTACAACCTATTTTTAGCAGAAGGAACAAGTCCCAGTGACACTGGGCCAGCTGGGGAGCGGGGAGTTAGCTAAGAAGTTCCCTGCAGGTTCCTCAGCCAATACTGATCCCTTGCCCAAAAGTTTAAACAGCTCTGTGGAACTGCTATGGCTTTTTTTTCCCCTGGGTATCAGTAGTGCAAAAGACGCAGAAGCACCACTTTGAGCCAACCAGCAACAGACAGTTGTACGCAGATATGGCTGAGTAACACATCAGCTACAACTGGAAAGAGAGATGATGTCTGGCCCTTCTTCATTGACGGTGCAGATAAACTAATTACTTAATTAAATAAATAAAAATAATCCACCACCAAGCACAATCAAAAGTCAGCAAACCCTGAAGCTCTCTGCCCCAGAGTTCTCCCCAACAGAAACCCCAGAACTTATCTTTTGGTTAGATTACTCGAGGAACGTGCAATAAATTTACCCCATTCTTTTAAGGTATTGTAGGTGGTTTAAAATGCTGCAGCAAGTAAAGCCCACTTGCATTAAATGCTGTTCAGTGTTGTAAAGTTACTGGGTATGCGTAGCAATTTGAAAAATTGCCAGTAAAATACTATTACTACACATTTTCCCTTTAAAATACAGGCATGTCAGCAACTACATCACATGTACACATATGTGGCACAGCAGAGGGAAGGACAGAGAAAGAATTTACAGTGATGCCAAATCCCAGTGCCAGAAGAAACACGAAGGTAAATGGCACCTGATGCCTATGGCCACAAGTTAATTTTAACTCCAAAGAGCATTTGTATGCAGAATTTGACTACAGAAGCATTCTCTGTGTGAAATAGGGAAGAGAAGGGCAGGAATGTCACAGGTAACTATTGTAAAGCTTAGTCCCTGATGAACAATGCCCTACCAAGGTCCAGTGACATGGCTGAAGCACTGCAGAGATTATCTTCAGAGCAATACAATACAAAGCACCTGAAGTTGTTTCTGTATATCAACAAGTATAGCATGTCTAATATACATCAACTCACCTGTCATAGATGGTGCCAGTTTTCTTTGCCCTTTGTGGTCCACAGTACCTTCATAAGCTACAGTCACATCATATACTGCATCCAGATAGTCTTTCATTGTGTCAATGGCTACATGAGTTGCCTTCACGCGTGGTGTTAGCACATGCTTTAATATAGCAAGTCCTAGAGGGGGGGGGGGGAAAAGAAATTACAGTATTTGAAAGTAAACTGGACTACATTCACAAAATGAACACCATGCCACAGGTGTATTTTTAATCTCAATTCTCAGTGGAGAGAACATGCACATGTGCACACTGCCTATGCTCTACTGAGCACATGCAGAAGATGAAACTGAAATTCTGAAGCATATTAATGACAAAAAGGCTGCTCAACAAAAGACTCCTTTTTACAGCTCCTGCTCTAGAAGCAGTGATATTTTTAATATGGCTCATAAGCAATGAAACAGCACTTCTCTTTACTGTTTATGTTTGTCCAACTGAGGTAAAAAAAAAAAAGACCAAATTACATGAGAAATACTAAACACACAGCACATTGCCTCCTGAAATTCTGTATCAGAAACAGATTTTCTAGGCCAGGCATAAGCACAGATAATTTTAAGCACTCCTAATGCTTATCTGGCATTTTACTTCCAAAGGACAAACCAATTTTGCCTACATGCTGAATCCTAATACTGCACCATGGTAAAAAAACAGTGGTTGTCTTAAACTACGTATGCTTAAACAGGATGTTACATTTCTCTAAAGCTACCAACCTATCAGAAATTTCAATACATTTTGTTATTTTCTACTATAGATTCTAGCTTTCCCTGCTTTTGCTACCTTCTCCCTAATGGAACATTCTGGGATGTTAGATGTGGTTACTCTAAGGGTCCTCACTTTGGGGAAGGATGGGGGAAAGAAGTTAGACCCAAGACAGCTTCAGCCCACTGCAATGACTTGCTGCTACAGAAAATAGGACATTCCACTTTATCCTTGCAGTTCTTTTGCTTACTGCTCTTTTCTGTGGGCTTGTTCCTGCTGCTAACCTTGTATTGCTCTGGCACCCCCCTCCCACCAGCTGATTCAACTCACCATCCCAGCAGAAAAGTAAGCAGGGAACGGAATAATATAGCACTGAAAACCAACAGCCAGGAGGAGACCTCCTCTGTTTCCCTGCAAACAACCTATTACAATTGACTTGGCTACTAACAAATCCACAGTCGGAGAAACCAAGTGTTGTCTTTAACCATCGAGGCCAACACACAGAGACTGGTATGACAAGGACTAAAGAACATCAGGTTTAACAGCACTCCACAACTCTTAACAGTATTTCATATCCGTGCTTGCTTCAGCTGACCACTTCCACCTAAAGCATACTTAAGAACATATATGGAGCTCAAAAGTATAAAGTTTATTCTATTTCCAGCATTTTAACATACAATGACTTCCAAAATGAGAAAAAACAAGAAAACCCTCAAAGCTTTTCATGATTTGAACACAGTTCTTCCACACTTACTTGAAAGTGCTTCTAGGAAAAAAAAAAAGCACATTATGCAAATATTTTCACTATTTTGCTATAAGATGTTTATCTTTCTCAAAAAGAAGTTTCAGAGTAAAATTGCAGGTATTCTTTTCTAGCCTTACTTTTCACCGGCCTAGTTTTCAGTCCATTTTTAAAGAACCACCCACTGGTGCTACTGGTTCCTGATAAAGCAGAAATTTTTCTAAACCAAAGTATTGTGGTGGCGCTTTTGATATTTTTCTCCTTGCAAAAGCAACTCAAAAGATATTATATTATGTCCTGATTTTGTACTGAACTTCTATCCCTTGTTGGGCAAAGCATACTTTGATCTAAAATTATGAAAATATCTACTGAACACTGTAAGATAATGCTAGTTTCTAAACTGCTCTAACATTCTTATAGTTGAAAATTTCAGTATAAATGATTAATTTGATTTCTTAATATTTGCTAAGAATCTCCTTGTCTGAACACAGAGATAAAAGGTTATTTAGCAGCAATCCTTCTGAAGTCATTGTTCTGAGCTTTACCGGCAATAGCGATAACTGTCTATGCAAAATGTTATATGGATCATGTAAATATTTTGAAGCATAACATGGTGGTAGTGTTTTCTTAGCTTGTGAACTGTTACATCAAACAGCTAATTATGTTATGTTTCCAAATGTTTACTCTGTAAATGAAGCACTGAATATTCTAGTGTTGTGTCAGCAACCATATTAGAGTGGACATTTCACTCAACACAGCTCTTGTTGACCCAAATTCCCAAACATATTCTAAAAACACTGTCAATTCTCTCCTGCCCAACTCATCTTCCCCTTAAGCAAACTATTATTGTGGGGAAGAAAAAGGTAAAACCGGCTTCAGTGAGAACTGAATCCTCTAGACAAATTAATTTAGGAATCTTAGACCATTTGGTGCTGAGTTTTTTGAATCCATGGCCAGTTTTAGTGATGAATATGGCCAGTGACAATCTGTGAAGTGCAATTGTAGAATAAGCCCCTCTTACTCCATGTGCTACCAGTGAACTCTTGAAGGTTTAAGTACAAAATGAGTATGCATCTAATTAAAATCAATAAAGTCCACCATTCATTATTCAGAACCACTCCAGTGCATGACAAACATGCAGCAACAACAGGAGTTCAGCACAGCCTTTTAAAGAATCTGTTCTATAAAAACATTAACCACACATTCTTGCAGTTACTTCATGATCTTTGCTAAAATCAACATAACAGAATTTAAACCCAAGTTGTTACAGTATAGTTACCTTGGCAAGCTGCCTGCATCCAATTCACAAAACACACTGTGCTTAAACTGTTTTTAATGTTGTGCAATACTAAGTTAGGACTTTCTGTCAAAGTATTTGAGGTCATGAGATTTTATTTTAAATGCCAAAGAAAACGAACTAGATTTCTAATAATGTAATACTCTACCTTAAAATGCATTAGCTTTGCTCTTCTGTGTTAGCAAACTTTTAAACAGACATTAAAAATTATGAAAATAATGTGAAAATCTGAAGAAATACGGTGAGCAATGGTACTTCAAATATCTACTGTTTACTAGACTGTAGTAAGATGCAGAATTACTTCAGAAAGTCTGCAAGAAAACTGAACAAAATAAAATAAGCTCTTAGTTTGGGAAGTACAAAGGCCCAGATCATCAACATCTACAGAATTAATTTTTCATCTAAACACAAAAGAACAAAACCCACCAAACAAAACACTATTTATCTAACCTCTCAGGGTGAAGTTACATATATAATAGCTAAGTACAACTCTATGGGGAAGATAGCAGGAAATTCCACCTTGATGTAAAAAAGAACTTCTTTACTTCGAGCATGACAGAGCACTGGAAGAGGCTGCCCAGAAAGGCTGTGGAGTCTCCTTCTCTGGAGATACTCAAAACCCGCCTGGATGTGTTCTTGTGCAACCTGCTGTAGGTTGCACTAGACGATCTCCGAAGGTCCCTTCCAACCCCTACCATCCTGTGATTCTGTGATCTCTCTTCCTCTTCCCTTCATCCAGGCCAAAACCTGCTGTTCATGTGCACACACCACATTTTTAAATGAAAGCAATAAAAAAAAACAGCTCTAAATTAAGAATACGTTATGCATATTACATTAGCATTACCACACTTCATCCACAAAAGTTATGTGCTCACTGAAAGTGGATGTCAGAATTCGTTTGAGGGGATTTTTGCCCTATAACGGACGGTAATACAAAAACTGAAAGCAGGGTGGAAAACTATTAATTGATTTCAGTACCAATTAAATCTTTCTTTCCTTAATTTTCCTTTTTCGCATGTACGTGTGTGCAGGAGTGATATTAGACTGAGAGCTTTGCAGTTACCTGGGGTGTCCCAAGTACTCACCCAACACTGAGCTCCCACCAGCCTTCTGGAATGTTCCCAGTGATCAAAGCCTTACTTATCGAAACCAGAGTCCAGAGTTAGACTTATAAACTGACATATGGTAGTATGGCTAGCAGTCCATCAACTTACATAAACAGGACTCAGCTGGTGACAGTATTTAAAAACTGCACGCTCTTATAAAAAGCATTTACTGTTACCATGAACTAAAGTATATGAAATGCAAGTAATCCCCTCAAGAAGAGTATGACTATCCCACAGCAAAACACAGGAGACACCACACTTTGGTACACTTTCTTCCATGATGGTTATCTCCAGAAATAGAAGGTCCCTCTTGCTTGCCTCAGCTTAATTTCCTAAGGATGACTTTCAGTAACAGAAGTCCTTTCTTCATCCTAATGATATGTCCCTCAAATGCTACTCAATGTACCCTCCCCACTCTTAAAAAATTATATTCTCCTTTCCACATCTTGCTGTGCACATTTAGATCAAGCTTGCTTATGTGAAAGTGTGTGGGAAAATTATCACCAAAAGCTATTTTTTAGAGACAGTTCCAAATAACATTTCGGGATATTAAATACTTTAGATTGCTTTAAAATACAATCCAAAATCAATGCCAAGATCTAGAAGGGAAACATTTTTGATCAGCTCAGTTGAAATACCTCTTTTTTACATGATCTGTAAAAGCAATTTTGAGATAAGCATATCCTGCATGCACAAACATCTCAGCAGAAAGCATGATACTAGTCAAGATAAACTTAGCATTAAAAAACATTTACATTTGCAACTTTTCTGCATAAAAACAAGGCAGACAATGAATGAATACCTGAAATGTTTACTTGATTAAATGACCGTCGTTAGAAACCAAACATTAATACAAAATTACATAAATGCTTTCACCAGGGAAGATTGTTTTGCCTTCATTCAGAAACAGAAAGCAAAGTTAAATTTAAATAGGTTCTTACCCCTTTCTCTTTGACTCTTCAGAGTTAGCAACACTAGGAGTAGGAGGGTTTCGGATTATTCCTCTTTATTTTCAAATCTTTAGAATGTCATTTCTTAACATTTCAATAAAATTCATATTCTACTAAGCCTAAGAAAGTTCTGGTTATTTAGAACATTATAGAGGTCTAACTCCTAGAAAATGATCAGAAATCTATACATACATATTTTGGTACCATAAATGGAACAAATTTTACACCAGAAGCTGGTACAAAAAATAATATTAAAGTATTTTGTGGGTTTTATAGAAATTTTGTTCTGTATCTAGTACCACTAAGACGACCCAACCTTAGAAGATTTAAAATTTGAAATAAATAAATACATAAAATAAAAATTACCACTGCTAACATTATGACAAGATTAGAGTTAAATCCATATGAAAATATGAGTGCTGCCTACATACTATAATTCCCTGAATTCAGCAACTCAAGCCCACTGACTAGTGTGGAAGAATCGCTGCACTTTTAAGATGCCTAAAGCTATAGATCAGAGCCTAAAAGGCATCACCAATATTTAAGTCAACTGAAAGAATGCACCAGATTTTGAAGATGGGAATCACATTAGCCAACTCCTCCCTTACAATGGAAAACTAAAGCAAACTCTAAACTAAGATTACTGACTATATACTTAAGTAGTGGAAGCTGGATGGCAAAAGCTCAGAGGACAAGGGGCAAAACACATACCTTCACATTCTTAGACCTTCAAGACAGAGAGGGAGAAGTATCTCCCTCTATCATTTGATTATGAGAATCTTGCAAGATGTCCCACTAGAAACACATAGTCACCAACCATACTGAAACCCAGAGAAAGAGAGAGCCCTTCCTGGTAGCAATTGCTGGAATCACCTCATGCAGCCACCTACTCCCCATAAGGAGAGGACAACAAATAGCGTCTGGTTCAAATCCAGCTACATGGCACATCCCCCCATCAGTATGGAAGCGGGGAGGTTTCATTTGCCTCCAACAGAAACATGAAAACCTGACAGAGGACATCATCTGATATTCTAGCAACATTGCTTACGTGGTTTGCTGTGACTGTGAAAACCCAGCAAACATTGCTATTTTGGACAACAAAGATAAATACACGATTAATTTTCTCAACCCTACAGAACTTAACTTGTTCTATGAATAACTCCTGCATTAATCCTATGATATATAATCAAACAACTTAGTTTTAGAGAGGTAATTTTTGCTTTTTTTTAAAAAAAAACTTTTGGGAAGCGCATTTTTCCTTCCCCTAGGCAATCAAACACATGTATTTTGATTTTAAAATGCTGCCTGTGCTATCCTGGGTAAAAATCTGACCCAACTGGAATGCCCTGTCACTTGTAAAACATGTAGAATGAGTACTCTTCAGTTTCTGAGGGTACCAGCACTACCCTTTGATGATAACATTCTCAGTTTACCACCATAAAACCAGTACTCCTGGAAGTACACAACTTTCTGTATCTCATTGAATACAGTTACAGTGGACAGAACTTACAACAGAGTTCAAATTAATTAGAATAGAGTTTTGTTTTGTCAAATCCATCCGTGCTGAAGGCTAATATGCATGTGTCAGTCTCCAACATGAAAACCGGGAATATTAATGCCCTAATTTTACCATTTTTACCTCTAGATGGTTTTGATATTCTTCAGTTTTAATAAACAAAAACTTGGCAGTACATTCAACTTGAACTTGGCAAGGTAGTTAATGACAAATTTGCAAGGCCTGTTCATGGGTTTCATTTTTTACTGTACAATATCCTTTATTGATTTCTAAAAACAGTAAGAAAGTACATGACCCTACTCCTTCCCTAGAAGTTTCTCTGTGCTTTTTAGCCTTCACTCTCAACTTATTCATACTCAAATCTATCTGGATATATTGGACCTACCCCATGGGCTTGATTTCCCTGTGTTTCAGAGAGAGGAATTCCATCTCCTTTTGCTAGGAGTCAAGTCCTTTTGCTAGAGCCCAAGTCTTATGGCAGAACAAACTGTAACACGAAGTATTATCAGTATTTTTAAAAGTTGCCTCTCTTTCAAGGGTGGCCTCCATCACCTTTAAATTCTTTTGCTGTTTGATATCCTTCCATCCTATTCACAGGCAGATAAGATTTATTTATATATTCGTATCAGTGAGGAAAGACATAATAGTAGAAATCAGCACTGTGAAAGTATGTCTTTGGATGTCAACCTAAGACTTTTTTTTTTTCCAAATTTCTTTTTGCTGAACTGGTCCTAGGACCAGTTGTAAAAAGGCAGTAACTGTGTCTAAAGCTGGTGTTTACTTAAAAAGAACATCAAGATATAAGATGCAACTCATCAGCTGGTCATGCTAAGACCGGGTAATTAAGCTCAGCCCAATGAACTGCTTAAACTAATGAACCTTCTGTAGAAGAGAATCCAGCCCATGGAGAGTAAAAGTAAATGCAAACCCCACAAAACATTTTCATACTTCCCCTCTGCAAAACTACTAAAACATACACACACTTATGTCAAAAACAGTATTTCAGACATCATAATAAACATGAGTTACACTTGTGCTCTAGGAACAGCTTTGTTATCTTTGGGTACAATATATCTGGTCCTAACATAAATATGAAGTTTAATTCTTCTTAATTAAACCACTTTTTCCAATATTACACTTGCACTATTTTCTCAACATATAAATTGTGCAAAAATGTAGAGAAAAATCACTATAAAGCAAACATTTTAAGCTATAAAACAAACAAATTCCCCCACATCTGTAAAGCCAACACTGAAGCACTGTGCTCTGTAACAAATATATTAAGACGACAAGACAAAATTATCAGACTTCTTTATACCTCCCACAAGGAATGAAGTACATGTTTCAAACTAGAAGTTACAGTACATCCCCATTCCTGACTGGCAGAGCTACTGGGCATTACTACCTTTCCTAAAACTGTAGGAAATAAGAAGCTCTGTGGATCTTTTAGACAAGCATGCAACTGTGCGTTTTTAGTTCAGCTCAGCAGTGTCATGTAACAGCCCTCACACACCTACAAGAAGCACGGCCAGCACTCAATCTACACGCGACCGACTGGTGAGGCGTTTGGCCACGGCTCCCATGCTGCAGCCCCGGCACGCCGCCAGCAGCCAGGATCGTGGTAGCACTGGGGCTGCTGGGTGGAAGCCCCAAGCTGGGGCTGGCACTGCTGCACAGAGGCATGGTGGGACCACGGGGACTCATCACCATCTCCCGCCAGTGGCCATGCTGAGTTCCCTGTCCTCGCAGGTCCCTGATGTACTGGTATGTGCCTGGTGGCTCTTAGCCATCAGAATAGTTCGGTACGCAGCTTTCAGTGTCAGCCACCCCTGCTTCTCAGCATGCTTGTACAAGGCATGCTCTAATGCGAACGAGTATCCATGAACTTGCAGGGGAGCAAGGTCTCATACAGACTGCTTCCCATTCTGTCCATGTAAATGTTGAGGAGAGACTGACAACAAAAGAATTTAGCAATGGGGAAAGGCAGATCAAGACGATTCTGCACTAGAGTAGGAGATACTTCTGTTTAATAAATATTTGCCTTGAGAATTTTTAAAAAGAGTAACCCTTCCAAAATAAAAGCAGACCAATACTGGAGAGAAAAGCACTAGAAGAAATGAACAGGTGCTCTCAAAGCACAAAAGCAGTATTTTACTGTTTTGCAGACTATAGAGCTATAATTAAGAGGTTTATTAAAATAATAATTACAAGAGCTCTTTCTTTTCCCTGAAAAAGAAAGAGAGAGAAAAAAAAAAGCCCTATCAAACAGCCCCTCTGAACTGTCAAAGAACTGCCAACCTAAATGAAACATTTGACTTTCATATCCGACAGGAAACTGAAGCGATGAATAAATACATTATGACTTAAGCTGTCCTGCTCATACACGCAAACAAATTCCATTCTTCCCAAGGAGGAGAAGAAAAGCATGTATCCTTTTAGACAAGAGCTAACAATGCTTAATAGCTTGATGATATCAACAGGCTGATTCACAGACTTGTGAATTCATTTCAGTGTGTCACAGAAATGAATTTACCAGACCTATTTGTTATTCTTTGTTTACATTCAGAGTGAATTATTTCACTTTTGGTCAACAGGAAAAAACAAACCCAGGAAACATGTTCACTGTACTGTTGGACTTAAAAGTTTACGTGTATTGTGCATATGATGTGAGAAAAATGAAAAAGCTTGGGACCCTTAGATTTTTTGCAAGCCTTTCCAAAGATGAAGTAATTCCATCTGTGGTTATAGAGACGACGCCAACAGTCAAAGCAACTACATAATAAAGTTCAACCAAGGAAGGGTGAGACTGGAGGGTGAGAGAGGAACAAAACCAAAAAGCCATGGTAGTACTAAGAGTAATTAAAAATGATGTGATGAAAGACTTTCTTTTAAGGCACAACAATGTCCACGCAAAATATCCTTTGTATCGAGTAACAACTGTTATTGGAGTTACAATGTCAACTTATATAGAAAACAGTGCCCTGATCCAGTGTAGGTAATTCTTACATCCCCGAAGGAGCAAGAAAAGAATTGTCCATAAATACACAGATAAAGACAGAAACTAAAGACAACTTTCTTGAGAATGTATACTCTTGCACAATGTGAAATGCATGAAATACCTGTATACAAGCTACTGTCATCTTACTCTGTGATAAAAGAAACACTGTCTTATGCTATTCGAACCCTTAAGTATCAATCAGGCAGGCTTAATAGTCCAGTTAAGGTGAGATCATCTTCATATTATATAACAATTTTATATAATATATGTTAACACCGTAACAAAAGAATGATTCAAAAGGGTTTTTTTTTGCTTACCTTCCTTTTCTGCAAATGATTGACTATCTGCAATGACTTTTGGTATTTCTGGATTGTAACGAGTCCCCTCTGGAAAAATCACTAAATACATCTGTGGGATTAAAAAGAAACAAAACAGACAAGTTCTTACCATGAATGTAAGCCGATTCCTTTTACAGAAATTACCATCACTTGACAGGTCCATATTGTATTTAGTTCCTGCCATTGATTACTGTAAGGATCCAAAGAAAATCAGAATACTAGAGCTAAAATTTCTTAGCTCCAAGAAACTTATTGTTTGAGGTTCAAAATAATTTTCTTTGAATGTACACCATAGAAAGTTGCCCGGGTGATTTAGGAAGGCAGATAGCAAACGTCAACAGAAGTGAGCAAGTCAGGAGCAGATGATACCAACAACAGTATCTGTTTTGTTAAGTGGGATAAGAGGAGATTTTGAGAAGACAGTCAAATAATTAAAGACCCCCAAGTAATATTCAACTCAAACCATAGCATCTGCCCCGCCCCATGACATGTCACAGATGACCTAAATTGTATTTTTTTTGCTTTAATACCAATCTTGCATCTAATCTTTCCTTACACTGAAATCTGCATTTAATTCCATTCATAATTGGAAATACTATGAATTGAAATTATGACAGATCAGCTATTTTATGTGCCTTTATGCAGCTCACTGTATTAGATAGTAAATATATTATGAACTTAAGATGATAGTTTAGCATAATTTGAACTTTAAAATCACATTCCTTCAAGAATGCATGTGTGCAAAGTTACATTTGCCAAGTAAATTAACTTGCTTGCTTACTCAGCAATAACCATCCATGGGTTCTCAAATCATTACACAGGTAAAGGTTACGTAAGTATCTGCATATCTGAATGTAAAATTATGTACCCAAATAAAGGCAGTCAAATTTGATGAATTTTCCATTTGCTTTTGAAACAGAACAGAGATTTCCACATCTTTCTCTTTTTTGTGTATGTCTTTCATGATCTCCTACATACAAAGTTGATGTAAAAGAAGTGAAAATATCATACTGGGGACTCATCTGCAGAAGAAAAGGCTGCTGCCACAAATGGTAACTAGCGTGGAGTTGAATGTCAACTGACACATTCACAGTAAAATCATGTCTACTGTGCCTAGACTAACTAGTTTGTTATCTTTGCAGAAATAAGTCTCAAGCAGTATTTGAAAGAAGACAGACAGCAGATTTACACAACAGTCAAAGGAGGGTTATCAGTGAGTACAGGAAGACACTGACAAGCGAGAGGGCACATCATTAAAAGATGCAAAGTAAAATAAAAGCTCAGAAGACAGACACAGGAATATAACTTTGTGCTTCTGGCCCACAAAACATCAGTGTGCTGGTATGTGCACTAAATGATTGCAGAACAGCTAGAGAAAAGGCTGAATGCAGAAAGACGGGGCCCAGCAACGAACTCTCCAGAATCACCCCACAGCGAGGAAGGTTGAAAGATGTGCTAAAATGCAGAGGAGGGAAGAAATCTAGGAACTATGCCAACCAGCACAGATAGCAGGAGAACAAGAAAGAGGAGAACTGAGTACGCAGCCTAGAATCTGGCAGAGGAAAACAAAAGGAAAAAATTAAGTATGGCAAACCCAGTGTCAGTAGAGTGGAGTAAAGAGAGCTAAAGGAAAGGCTGTACTTGTCATGGCATGTTTGGGGAGAACTGACAGATTGCAGAGGCAGGTGAAGTCCATGAATGTTCAAGGACAGGCAGAAACCTAAGATGCATACAGATTTGTTGAGGAAAGAACAAAAGAAAATGGGTTTAAGAGACAAGATGCTTACTTTTTTCTAACATGACAGTAGCATAAGCACAAGGACAAGTACAGAAATCCTTAGACGCAGCTGAAGTCCACACTTCCCCCAGTCATGTATACATTTCATCTATGAAATACACTGTTGAGATATTTAAGTGACTAAGTAAAACTTTTTAGAGTTAGCTGGAAAGGGCATAATATTCAAATCCAGCTGCATTTTTTCATAAATGTGCTTATATTCAGACCACTTAATTTGGATCCTCAAAACAGCATTCAAAGATGAGGTTACTCCTCCTCCTCATTAAAGAACAAGTGCTCAGTTCCAAAGGGTAATATAGTGGCTCTAATAGGTAGGAATTGACAGAGCAAAGAAAGTGAAGCCCACAGGATAGGAATACCACTCTTGGTACAGAGATCAGCACTTAAAAGCGTGCAACAACATTACTGGTCTTCAAAGCAGATAATCAGCCACTAAAAGCTGATTACACAACAGAAAACTACCTATCTACTTACTCCAGTCCTAGTGTGTAATACTAAGCAGAGGTTGAAATTGTATTTTAATTATTCTTGTAAACCTCTAAAACACAGCAGCTGAACAGGGTTTGTTGACCAGAATCTGAATATCTCAGAATTGAATACATACCAACAAGACAGAGAAGTGGCCTTTGCTTTTAATTCAGCATATTTATCCTAATATGTAGTTCACTAGGACTATTTTACCTAAGTAAAATTCATGAATGTAAATATATGTCCTACTTACACTCATGTACAGTCCTGCACAAGACAAAGATACTCTGCCAGTGCAATTCAACCCACCAAATCTACTTCTACGACTGGCTTTTCTCCCACCATGGGCAGCAGAAGCTAAATCCTTAAGCACTATTTCCAAAGATTATAAGAACTGCAAATCTCTAAGATTTTAATAACTAAATAAGCTCCCCTGAACTTGGATTAGGAACTGTTGAGTTGCAGGAGCATTTTAAGTGCCTAGCAAGACAAGCAAGAAGCAAGAAACACTAGCAAGTAAGGCAATGTTTTTATACATAATTTTTCATTTAGGGCAACTAGTCACATAAAAGTTATGCACTTTATCACAGTGACTGCAAAATATGGTGCTCATGTTCAAAATGACATAGAAAATTTTGCATTACCACAGTCCCTCATACCCTGATATACCAATTTTAATCCAAGCAGACTAGGTCCCTGTGTTCAGTTACAAAGTACTTCCATGCCTGTTTCTGTGTAATGGGTGGGTGTCAGTACACTTCCTATCTCTCATCAATGTAAAAGCTTCAAGGAGTGGATCAAGATTCATTTAGTAGAACCCTACTGATTCTTGTTGGAGCCAGTAAAACAGAAAAGAGGCAGGGGTTACCCACAGAGTCTCCACCATAATGTCAGTGGACTTGCCACAATCCACAAATAAAATTAATGGATGATGATAATTGTTTTCACCCGAAGAGCAACTCTTCATTTCCCCAGTGTTGCCAAGGTCTCCTAGGCAAAAAGAAAAAGCAATAGTACTGAGACGGGCCATGCTCACAGAGCGAGGAGAAGGGCAGCCGAGGATGTCCTTGAGACAGATCAGTGTGCCACAAAAGGAGCTGGTATGGGTGGCGCAGGGGAAAGGGGCACATAGCAACACATGAGTCCCTGGCGTAAAGAACAAAGTCAGCTCAGACACCAATACATGTAGAGCAAGAAGAGGCAATAAAGAGAAAGCCTGGCTGAGGACAGGGCTTTGGAGGGTGTCCTGGAGAGAGTAGCTGCCACTGTAGAAGAACATAGGGCGTCAAGAAGTGTAACTACTGCCTAACGATATCTTGCATTTACTGCGCTGTTCCCTGGTGGGTAACAAGGGGAAAACAGTAATTTTTATTTACAAAGTTCAAAATTATATTAAACAATGCATTTGCTTAGTTTTAATATTATTATTGCATCCTGACAACTAGACAGATTCATATCTGAATCATTATCAGACCACTGCCTAGAAGATATGCTTCTGGTGAACTGCATGAAAAAGTTTAATACTCAGATCAATAACTGAAAAAGATATGGTATTTGAAAGCATATCTGGTATAGTTGGAAGAAAATACAAAAGGTCATGTGAGGAAAGCAGCCAAGGACATCCAGGATTTACAAAGAAGCTGTCAGGGATTTTCAAATTAGTAACTATATGACAAAATAATTACATTAAGCCTTATACCAGTTGTATTAATGTATCTGTCCCCTCCAGGTTTTACTGTTTGATTGGCACTGCTTCACATGACAAAGATTTATTCTGTGACTGAATGAACGACAAAAACAAAACACATAGTAACCAACTAAATATTGGCTGTAATCGGTTAAATCCCATGTGTCAAAATGCAGATTTCCTACTCTTGATGCATGATAAAAAGAAAAATAAGTTACATTTTCAGTTACCAAACTTGCTGTTCAGAAGAGTCAACTTTCTTTATAAAACAAGCAGACTGAGTATATCAAGTGTTGGCTGCATATGTTATTACACTGAGAAATGTGTTTCTCTTGTTATGACTTACATTAAAACAACATTAACACAAAAGTGTCCTTTAAACTGTGTGACAGTTTCTGCTCTCACAACAAGACATAAGATTGCCGTTTGTTAAGTCAGCCAGATTTTATGTAATTTTAAACAAAATCACATCGTTTCAGCTGAGTTTTGCCAAAAAAAGGCCCAATAATGAACCATTTGAGTATATAGTTCAATGACAGTCTGAGAAGCAAAATAATTTCCAGAGAGAAGTAAAAAAACCTATTAGTTCAAGATCTCCACTACGAAAACATGGGTGCAACAGCATTTCAGACTAGCATCAGTTTTGCTCGTCTAACATTGCTGCACTAAATCTGGGAAGAAGGGTGGACCAACTGCGAACAGCAGGACGGTAAAAGGGACTGTTTAAGGCAGGCAGGTGCGTAGGAGTTGCAAGACAAGGCGAGCAAGGAGCATCAGGCAGTCCCCTGTCCCTATGCAAAATCAAGCATACCAGATCACTAATCCAGTTCTCTGAGGCCAAGAGGCAGGCTTATTTTTCCTGTCTGCGTTCCACCTCCAATTTACTTTTCTTTTTTTTTTTTTTTAAGGAAAAAAAAAGGAACAACCACATGACATGTGGCAGTAAAACAACTACAGGCCTTGCTACACTAACGAGAACAGAAGACTGGTTCTGCCTTCCTACATGTCTTCAGTTTCTTAATAGGAACAGGGATGTCTCCAGACAGACTGAACATTAATCACTTGGATTCTTTTGTTTAAATTGTATGTGGAGAGAAACTGTAAATAACAAAGTGACCCTTGACACAAATTCCCGTCCATCTCCTCTCTATTGGCATATAATTCTTTCCTTAGCAGCTGAAAGGCAAGCTTTTCTGTGACACTACATTAAAGAAAGAACTCCACCATATTCGTGCAGAATGACCAAGCAACAACAGCTGCTCACTAAACTGAGGAAAAGTCCACCCTGAGCTGTAGCATCCAGTGCATAAATTTTAATAAAAGTTCCAGAGCAGTAAATTAATTATTTTTGCATGAAGATGAGGAGTTCAGGGCGTACTTGCTTTACTGATTAAAATGTCTTCATTTTAAAAGCAATATGGCTGCTTGTGAATGTCACACTAAGTTGCAGAACTGCAAAGTTTCTTCATGAATAATGCAGTAAGGACACAGGTTATCACATTCTTCTCCCGGTAGTAACTGTAGGTTAAAGGGCATTTACAGCATCTACATTTAAATTATCAGATGAAGTGGATTATAGAAAATTTAGTCTTCCCTCAAATGACAACTCAATGGTCTGCATCTTTTACCCCAGCAGATGCAAACATTTGTCTCAGTAAATAGACTTTTGACAACTTTGTTTTTGTAAAACTTAAGTGTCACTCCCTATGTGGTTTGACTGAAAGAGATTTAAAACAGAATGCATTTCTGCAGCAGTTACACTTATTCCCTTTCTATACTGCTACCCTAGATAACGTGATGAAAATGGCAACAAATGCCTGGTAATCATGTCCAGGTTCTGTGCCCATTGCCAACACCACTGAGCTTCCAGATAGCCAAATTACACCAAAACCCAAATGTGCCCAAGTGGTCCTAAATTCATTTGGCATTAGCTTAGTTAGGTTAGGTATAGGTTTTCAATCCACACACAACTGTGGAAGGAGAAGAAAGCTGATTCCACTAAAAAAGCCTTCTGGGATTATTTCGTTTATTTACCACATGTAGACATCCCCCATAGAATGCAGAACCCACGGCAGATGTAGCTTTAAAGAAAAGCTTTACGCTTAAATCTCTGCTTACATCCAATACGGCTAAAATCAAATGCGAGCCTGACCAGTCGATTTATAGCACTGGAGCAACACCGAACATCATTTGCAGGTTTACAAAGAGATGCAGAATTAGATGAGTTTCTAGGCACATCTTCCTAAGATTGTATTAAAAAAAAAAATCCACATTTTTATAAAGCAGACTAATTTAATGCAGAGTTCAAATCAAGACTCTCATCACAATCAAAACCTTATTGTTACAACAAACCCCTGAATTTCTGCATTTTAGGGGGTGCAGAGGGAAGCCAGAAATCCAGAATCAACCAGAAGCTGCCTGTCTGGCTAGCAAGAAATCCATGGCCCCCTACAGGAAAACAGCCTGCTAGGATATTTCATCCAGACGAACTAAAGCAAAGCTAACCAGCACTCTGCAGGGGGAGCAATTGCTTCGGGGGATGACTACAAATAGGTTTCATATATCCTGCAATTTGTCTTTGCTTATTCCATTACACCGCAAGTTTTGCAGAAAGTGGAATCTTTGCCACTGACATACAGAAAATAACTTGACACAATTCAGCCTTTTCACATCCCAGGACCCTCCCTGGTAATGCGGGCACAAGTTACCACTGTTGAATATGGCCATCTTCTCCACATGGACATCATTAGATTAGACATCGGACAGGAAAAGTTTAGTTGTTGTAATGTATTTCTGGCTTTCGTAACTTATATGGTAAAAACTGGAAATAGATCCACTTTCTTATCTCAATTAAAAACAGAAAAAACCCTGTTCATGCTAAATCTTAGTTCAAGACAAAATGAGTTTGAGCACTATCTTAAATACAGATGCTTTACTCATTTAAGCCTCTCTGTAAGCATAAGGCCAGTTTACTTTTTCAACACAGACAAATGCACAAACGTAAACACACTATCTCCAAAAAATAAATAAGATGACCATTATGAAGGTCAAAACAACCTATGCATTCCTTTTACCGAAGCCTCAGTTCATAAAAGGTTTACCACTTAATATTTGGAGTGGCAAGTCCTAATCACATCATTTTAAATAAAATGAAAGCATAACTGTTCTATATCAAGGCTTGCTGAGTTGGTTTTTTTAAGTCTAGCCAAAAAGGCAGAAAATATTTTAATGCACAGCAAGTAATGGAAGCGAAGCAGTGATTCTAACCACTGAGCCACAAACCATACAGGGAGTCATGAGAAAAGTCACTTGGCACTAACAATCATTCTTCAAATAGAAAATTATCAAGAGTTTGGGTTCTTTTGTTGTGTTTTTTTTTTTTTTTCTCCTTCAGGCATAGCAGACAAAGTTACTCAGTTCTAACATGTCACTGTCATGAAAAATGATTGATCATTGGGATGACTAATTAAGATTTGGTAAGAATCGTTCTTGACTTTCAGACAATCAAACAACTGATATTCTACAAAAATACCAGTGTCTGACTGTAGTCTTACTACAGTAGTGAAAATGTTGTCTTTTGAAACACAGGAAACACTGACAGTGGTTTCTCAAGGAAGGTGCTACAGCTCATGTTCCAAGATTAAGTCCAGATACCCCCTGCCCTCTACAGACAGAATCACAAAGATTTTATGATTCATAAAGGACTACTCAAATTTTCCTAAGTTTAATTAGAAGTATCACTCTAATCACAGAAAGTAACTGTAAAATACAGAAAGAAAACAAATCCATGACTACCTTCTTGTAGTTTGTAGGTATCAGGATGGCTCACTTCTCCAATAGCCTTTGCCATTAAAAAAGTCAAAGAAATGCGGGGGGGGGGGGCGCACAGAGGGAGGTATAATCTTACCGGAGTCTCAGCTTTCATCTGGGCCTGCAACTTCTCTCTCATTTCTTTTTCACTGAATTTGGCACTTCGTTTTACATAGACTCCTCCATGCTAA
This sequence comes from Ibidorhyncha struthersii, assembly GCA_013398815.1. Classification (NCBI taxonomy): domain Eukaryota; kingdom Metazoa; phylum Chordata; class Aves; order Charadriiformes; family Charadriidae; genus Ibidorhyncha; species Ibidorhyncha struthersii. Next base: position 175,195 of record VZSZ01009250.1, read on the forward strand.
CGGAGAGAAAAAAATGAAAAGTATTAAATATTTAAGTAGTTTAATGTAGAATAGTTGATAAAAGAACAAACAAGACGACAGCGACAAGTCACCTTTATGACTCACGCTGCAAATTGCCCATAAGACATTTTCTCCTAGGATGAAAGCATCTGAAACTAATTTTACATTTGCATGTACTTAAGTTCACAAAATCTGTTTAAATAAAGATCAGATCTAAAAAAAAAAAGTAATATCCTAAGACACCTGAAGTGTCTTATTTAAAGGTGTTAAATAATTAACTGGAAGATGGCATTGGAACTGACCCCAGGGATCTATCTCTTCCTGACAACATTGACAAGCAGCTTAACTTGTATACCAAGGGAAAAACCACACAAGTTACTCACATACAAGTACTTATAGGTCATTATTTTCAATTTTATGTACCTGCTCTTAAATAGTGACTAATGAAAATACTGGAATTACAAGTATTGTACCTATACATACAAAATTTATGAGTACCACAAAAGTAACTAGCCTAAGTCTTGAAAACTTCCATGCACTTTATTAGAGTATCAAACTTTTATTTAAGAAGTTACATACCGAGATAATAATTGAATAAGTAAGACAAAATCTTTAGAAGGCAAAAGATTCTATGAAAGTATTTTTACTGAAAATCATTATAAAAAGTTAGACCATTTCCTGGAAAATATTCATTTAATAACTTGTTCCACGCAACTTATCATAAAAATTTCAGTAAAAGGACTATGGCAAAGTACACACATAGAAAGTGGCTTATAAAGAAATAAAATTTGCCTCCTCATTTCCGTCTTCCCTCACTTTGTTTTATCTACAGCATAGCTGCAAGAGGATGTAAACAAACATGCTCCAAAATGGATTACTGAGACAATGAACTCTTATAAAAAAAAAAAAAGCTTATATACAACAGAATTTCATTTTTAAGGTACATGGTTTTCATGGGTTTTCTAACTGATTCCTTAACTTGGTAATACTCTTTTCTGCCTACCCTGATTGTTGGCATTAGGATCTGTCAGATAATTTCTGTCCATTTATGGTTTTACACACTCTTAACAGAAAGGTGACAGTAAGATTAAAACTACTAAGAGCTGAACCTCGTTCGAATGTCTTATCTCGGGAAAAGATACAGTACATTGTAGGAACAGAGGTGGTGGGGTGTGTTGGGAGCTATTATTTTATTTGCATGGCACGGACAGGAATAAAGTTTGGGGGGTCAGGAGGAGGCAGGCAGAAGAGGCGGTTATGCAAAGCACTTTCAGCCTGTGCTTTTCATGGTGGGGAGAGATGGCCGTGCAGCTGCTTAGCTAGTGGTACTCGATGTAACTTAAGTTGTTCTCCAAAAGCTGCAGTGAAAAGGAACAGAAAGTCAATGGTGCACTAACTCCATATTAAATATTCTGTCTTAGCATTATTGCCTGTGGTTCCCTTCCAAGATGAAGTAGCCAGCTGCAACACTCAGCTGTGCTGCTGTGGCTGGCAGGGCACCAAAACCAAGAACAGAATCCCCCAGTCCACTGAGCTTGGCCTTTAGCAGGCTGGAACGTCATATCAGCACCATCCCACAAGCAGTCTACCAGTCCCGACAGATAATGGCATGAACAGAAAAATGTTCCATCAGCTGTGCAGCAAACAGAGAGCCACACGTTATCTACACACTCCACATGTAAGACCGTTTTTAAGATCTGACACCATTAAAGGGAAGTAAAAGTGTTACTCTGTACAGTGGCACTCACCACAACAACTGCTTTCAGGAAGGGCAAACACAGTTTGGTATGAGAAATAATGTGCCTACTATACAAGACTTCCATGTAATTGGTAAGTCATCACTCCGTGTGAGCTCAGCTAGGTCAAGCTTCGACATGGCTTCCCTTCCAGGGAAGGCTGGAATCAAAGTCTTCACTTATGTACCAAATTAATAACCAGCTGCAGTAAACTGGGAAAACACTGAACCACCTTTTCCTTGTTTAACTTGTGAACTCGGACAAATCAAGTTACTGTTGTACCGTTTGCTTAGGGACACCACAACACCAAAGACAGATTTGCTGCCCCCACCTCAAGACTTTTTAATGCTCAGACATAGATTTGTACTTCTCAAGTAAATACAAATATACAGTCACTTAACATAAGAACAGACAAATTACATACTGCAAGGTCACCATTCACTGCATACAACCCAACTACATGCATATGTCAGCTCCCCTATTGGCACAGCGTTACAAAGCTAAAGAGAGGCAAGCTGCCATACTAGGTAAATATTTAGCTAAAATTCAGTAACAACCAAAAGGGTGCAAAAGCTGATGCTGAATAACAGAAAAGACAGACATACTTCGTACATTAAAAAGTCAAGCAAACTCTGGGATATCAATAATATTTATTAAAATTACATCCCAGCCTCACCAGGTGCTATAAGATGAACAGGAGCTAGCTGCATTTTGGTGGAGAAAGATAGGGCAAACAAAAATTTCAGATCCACCCAAAAATAATAAAGCCAGTTTTATGAAAAGAAATAGCTCTACCTAATAAATCAAACCTGGAACATAACAGGTTAATTTAAGTGGTTCTTCTCTGTTCTTGCTATTAGATAGCTGCATCCAAAGAAGAATGCTAGTTATGCAATTGTATATAGCTCAAATTCCCCAATTTGTATTGCATTTCCTTTGCAGTAAGAGATCAAATATATGAACGCTTTTCAAAACAGATTTCTGGAAGTACTGTTTTTAAGGTTATAATATTTTTCCGCTGTACTTTAAAAGCCCCTCTCTCAGTCAACAATGGATTATGTTTACAAATATACTTCCTTTGTGCCTGAATTTCGCTCTCCTGGACATCCAGACCACGTTTATTTCCAAACAGGATGTTTACCTGAGGTAGGGAATATGAATTCCGTGAGCATGGCGTAACTATGTGGCTCTGGAAACTTTTAGTGGAGTGTAAGTGACATCACTGACAGAACATCAACAGGAAGGGCAGGAAGTGTTTTATGTTTTTGCACTGTTTGGTGTGATAAAAACAATAAAAATACCTATTAGCTTGCACTGCAGTCCTGCTGCATCCCGTCTTGGTCATTTAAACACACACGCATCACCACTGCTAGTAAGCTGCCTTTCATTTGTGTCACTGACTTAAATATAGATATATATATAAACTATGTATAATCATCCCCCACTAAATCTTGTAGTAGTTTTATGTTTTGAGGAATCCGAATCTCAACAGATTTTACTTAATATCTGTGTTTTGATTAGAAACGTAGGCTACATTCAGATTAATTTCCACAGGAACCTTCTTTTAACAGTCAATACAGCAGTCAGGAAACTGAGCGCTGGATATTCCAGATAGCAACAGTAATTTTCCAAAATCTGGAAAAAAGTCATTTCTGGACACCTAATGATAGCGGATGGAATATATATCCTGTCTGTATTTTAATTAAAGCAGACTTAAATCACCACTAATGTAATGACTACAGGCAAGGAAAAAGAGCAAAACATTTCCATGCAGCAGACTGGTCACTTTAGTGCAAGAAAAATGTAGAGAACCAGAGTCAGTGGGGACAGTTAGTGGCGACAAGCATTGGCCAACAGAGAAGTCTATTTTCTCCCAGTGGATAACCTCAGTGAGGTATGAAAGGGTGCGACAGTCAGTACTTTATTTAGGGGACTGGGACAGCAAACACACCAATAAAAAGAAATCATGAACGGTTTTCTTATTTTCTCTGCAGCACATTCTTTTCTAAACATAGTGATTTTAGAACAAAGGATGCCAACCACCCATGTTCCAGCCTAGATTTACAGCCTACTCGCTATCTAAGGCACTCATCCAGAAGACAACAAACATTTTCAACCATCAAGCTAAAAACATCAAACCTGGCTCTCCCAATATCTCAGGGGACACTAACCTCTTACACGCTGAACAGACAGCAGGAACCTCAACCACTACCTGTGCTCTAAGATCAAATGGTGAGGCAGCTCACATCCTTGAGATGGGCATCTTATGTGACATGATCCAAGACTCTGAACCGCTGTTCAAATTAGGTACCTACAAAGCTACATCTGATTGCTGAGAAAGGCCACCATTTAAGGCACTTCCTATTCTTCAGCATACAATTAGACAGTTCATGGATCTGTACCTCCCCTCGTCCAATGCTCTCTAAACCCAATCCAACTTACATTAGCTTCTTGGAGGCAAAGTTTGAGAGTCAACGGCCACACAAGGGCTACCCTGCCTCCTCCTGTCTTACCATCCATGGCCGTATACTCAAAACCTCCCTCCTTTTGCTGGATCTAGCAAACAACTGATCTGACTCGACTTAGAAATGCAAGAGTGCAAGCTGTGAAGTACATGCCTCCAAGAATGAGGGAGAGAGTAAGGCCTTACTTGGACATATGTCTGTAGTTGTCTACTCTTCATATATTCATTTACAAACAAATACGTAGTTCAAATCGTACCCAGTGCAGTATTTCTCTCAATATCCCCCATTCGGAGAAGGGCAAAAAAGCTGGTGAGGGGTCTAGAGCACAAGTCTTATGAGGAGCGGCTGAGGGAACTGGGGTTGTTTAGACTGGAGAAAAGGAGGCTGAGGGGAGACCTTATAGCTCTCTACAACTACCTGAAAGGTCGTAGCAAAGTGGGGGTTAGTTTCTTTCTCCCAAGTAGCAAGCTATAGGACAAGAGGAAATGGCCTCAAGTTATGCCGGGGGGGGCGGGGGGGGGGGNGTTTCCCAGGGAAGTGGTGGAATCAGCATCCCTGGTGGTATTTAAAAGCCGGGTAGACATGGTACTTAGGTACATGGTTTAGTGGTGGTTTTGGCAGTGTTAAGTTGACGGCTGGACTCGATGATCTTACAGGTCCCTTCCAACCTAGACAATTCTATGATTCTGTCTTCTTGGACAGGACTGACAGTCAATTCAATCAAACTGCCTAATTCTATTAGAAATATTTTTCTAAGTGTTTTTTTTCCTTTTCTTTGTCTGGGTGGAGGGGCACAGGCAGAAAGCTGACTAATGTTCAGGGAACAGGTAAAGATCAAAGACAGAAGCCAAAGGAGAAAAATCTTATCAAACAGGCACTTTGGAACAGTTACCCCAAACTTCTATTCCAACAACTAAGCACCCATCTAAATCCTGAGATAAATACTATAAAGCCATTTCTGTTCATCTAGCCAAATGTACCAATATTTCCAAAAACACCCACCTCTACATTTTATTTCATTTGTATATAGAAACAGTCCTGCTTCCAGAAAAAACACAGAACAGACATGACAAATTCAGAGATGATTTTAGGGAGGTGAATGCCATCTACACTGTTCTCCACCATTTTAGACCAAAGACCACATGCACTCAGTATGTCGGCTGAACATGTGAACATGGCCCACAGTTTCTTCAGTAATTGTATACTTTTGAGTCACATCAGGTTGAGCTCTCAAACTAAAAGGAAGAAGAGCAGCAGTACATAGAAAGAGGGGAAAGTAAAAAGTAGTAACAGTAATACTGTTAGACTCAGGTTTACAGCATTTTTGCTTAACCGAAGACCAAAGCAAAACCATCAGCACTTTCACAGAGGCTGGGATCTGCTTTTCCTCCACACTATAGCAGAGTCCAATTTTCCTCTTTTATATTGTGCTAAAACCAAACAATTGAAAAATAAATAAGTACACTACAGCAATGTCAATTTACTTCGAATTTGTAGCATGATAAAAATAACCCATACATAGTAAAAAAAAGTCTGTTTACACCTATTGCTAAGTGGGATTTTAGATTATAAAAAGAACAAAGTTCTAGAATATTCTGAAATGCTTCTAACATACTCTACAGTTTTAATTCTAGTAATAAACACCGCTCATAAAAGGTATTCATTTAGAAAAGTAAACGGATTCTTTCATAACTGTCTCTCAACTAAGATACACATGTAACTACAGTGAATGAAATCAGCTGTTTTCATGTTCAAATAAACAAGCACCAGCTCAGAACTACATCTTCCTAGCATATATGATAAATGGAAGGAAAGTACATCTTACATATTTGACCCACAAACAGCAAGGGAAGAGCGAATGGGCTTACCTGTGAAAAATACCACCCGTACAGTGGAAGCCATTTTAATCCATCTTTCAAGACATACCGGACATGCCCGAGAGCATTCTGCCTAATTGCCAGCATGTCCGCAATAATCCAATCAACTGCAAAGACAAAAGCCCAAAATGTTTAGTTAAACTAGTTTTTAATTGCCACTGATACAAAAAATGCATGTTGTACATATAAATATCATTAAAGGTTTCTGAACTCAAAGTTCCTGCTCATTAGGGCAAGGCTGGAAAGACACATAGTACACAAGATAAGCAGACTTTTTAAATCTATAAAAGTGCTAAGACAAAAAAAATACAAACCTGTACACTGATGATTTGATAAATATATTACATTTTCTTTGTTTTTTGGCAAATCCCCGTAGATTATTACCTAAAAAAAGAAATTTAGTATTACTTTATTATTTATTCTTATTGCATTAGGCAGCGATGAGATCCACTGCAGTAATCAGCTATTTACTAGAAAAACTGCCAGTGAGTTAGTACCATTAACAGAAAAACACCCCATCACCACACCAGTACTCATCATGCATACAACTGACTTATTAACAAAGCAGTGAATATTAATTAATGAGGGTTTAAAGAAAGCTATTCTGTTCCTGTGCCTCGGCCCTAGAACTGGATCCATGGAAGATGACCTATATCCACAAGATTGCTACATTAATATAATTAAAGGTAAAGAAGAACCACAGACATACAAAAACACCATTTAAGTTTATACATCCAATAAATAAGATGCGCTTCAGCCAGACACTTGTTATCATTCAATCTAAAATGGTAAATTTTCCTGGATTAGATCAAGAACAGAATCTCAGGCATTTGCCTTGATTTTATACATCAGGAACTAAAAAAGCATGAGGTTGAGAAATGTCTTTAAATTGGTCATCACCTTCCAGCTAGCAGGTTTTGTTACGTTTTTTTCTCTGTCACATTAAAGCCACCCTTTAACCTTGTAGTTTCGCCCCAAAATGTAATTGCCTACTAGTGAAATAATCTTCTGAGAGCATGACTACAAAGCCAGAGGCTGAAGCAGTAATCCAAGTCAGCTTTTAAAACTGATTAAATTATTTTATTTCAAATATAAAATGACAAATTAATCAGACCATTTCAATTCTGAATTGAAGAAACCATGCAGCTGTTTAATTATATTTAATAAATACTTTCATTATCTAATGAAGCTTAGTTTTTCCAACCAGTACATTCCAGGTAGCATTCCCTCCCCTTGCTGCTGCCAATACCAATGCCTGTACTCCTTGCTTCTAGAAAAGTTAGCTGCATTAAACATACACTCTTCGAAGTGACTCCATTCACCAAAAACCAAAGCGCTATTCAGAAGGTCTACCCCACTTATTATCACACCTTCCCTAGTCTGGACCATCTGGGAATTTTATCAGGAAGATCTAACTAATATTCAGATCTTGATTAGTATCATTTAGTATGCCAAGTCACTTACTGATCCTTACAGAAGGTCTCTACGAGCACCTTTGGAAAATCTGTCCACCTCTCAGTTAAGCTGTGATACTGGATGGGTAATACCTTGTATTGTAGCGCTAGGCAAAACCCCCACATAAAGCTGTATGTTTTACATTCATGCTGTTCCTTCATCTTAAAAGATGCAGCTGCACTGTTGATCAAATTTTGTTTTCAAGGTAAGAACCCAAATACCGGCAAACTGAGATAGTCAGTAAATACGTGAACAAGAGATCATCCAGCATCCAATAAAGAGAACATTAGTTATTTGAATTAATATTTTTCAAAAAAAGGAATGCACAATAAATTTTAACATTATTTGTAACAAGCCCGTTGACAAGTATATTCTGAACTGTATCCAAGAAATTCAAACAAGATTTTGAAAAGCTGCAAGAGTAGTTTTCTCCTTAAAGTTCCAGGAGAATTTATGACCTTACTGCTGACACTCTAGGTACCGCACACTATTTAGTGCAAGGTAGCAGTCAGAGAGTTCGGGTGCAAAAATTCCACTGAAATAAAAACTTATCTTCCTACTCTCACTTATAGAGTTAAAGCTTCATTTTTAAAATGTACATTTTTCCAGCAGTGTTACACACTAGGTCCGTAAATACTGTTTACTTTAATTTCAAGTTAAGACTCCACTGTGCAGTTTCTGGCAAAGATGTTTTTCAAGGAAGGGAAAAGGTCCAATACCACAAATCACTAAACCAGAAGGTCCTGAATGCTATCAGTGTTTTTTTAAAATGTAAGAAAATAAGAACAAGAGGAAAACAGAATCTGCCCTGGACACTGTAAGAGCTGCCCCACACAAGAAACAGGATTTGAAACATATAATTTATAAATTCAGCTTGTAAAAATTTCCACTTTAATGTACAAAGTCAAAAACTCGGTGTAATCAGACCCACAGTTCAAAGCATTCACTTGTGACTATTGCATGAGTAAAAACAAATATAAAGGATCAGTCCCTTAAAAAAGCATGTATGATTGTGACTGCCAAATATAACAGTTAATCTGTACTATTTTTTATTTTAATAAGATTGGATCTAATTCACTTTTTAATCCCAGAGGAACACCCGCTCATTCTTACTGTAAGCAATTTCGATGTACAACATTAAGTCTTACTGTAAGTTACATGTGTTTACATGGAATGGACTAAAATTTTTTACTCATGATAAAATACATAGCCATACTGTTGTACTAAAAAAATAATAATAACCCCCCCTATCTTTTGCTATTCATAATTAATTCTTATTAAACACAAAACCCAGGATATTTTACTTCAAAGCAAAGGAAAGAGTGAGAAAATTTGGTAACACTATTTTGTTTGCTCAGATGGCTCTGCCTAAGAAGATGCAACAGCTTTAACTGCAGCATCATTCACTTCAGCACTGCCCGTTTCAGTAATCTCGAAAAAAGGCTTACACAGTTCATGAAAGGCCGGCTAACAGCCGGCTAACAGCTATTCACATGAGACATTCACAGGGAGGAACTGAGAGCTACAAAGTTACGATGCAACTGTTATTACAACCAGGTAGGAATGGCAACTTTCAACTGGCATTCTCTAGAGGCTTCTTCAGAGTCCACAGGAGACACCCACTCTTGTGGGCAGCCACACAGCTCTCCTTAGCACAGCGCATTTTTGCTTTATTGTTGTGTTTCTGGAAATGTTCGTAGACCTTACACAACAGAGGGCTAACAGTTAAGAACTCTGAATCCTGCAGAAATGGTGCCCTTTTCCCTTTGAGACGATGTCTAAAGGATTCACCTGCTTGTAGCCAAGCAGGGGTCGAGTCCCCCCAGGGCAAGCCTTTAATTTCTGGCAATCTGCTTTTAGGTGAAGCAGATGACTTAATGTATATTATAGCTGCAGAAGGAAATGATATAGTACTCTTCATGCTCTCCAGAAAGCCTCTGACTCCCTGCTGTTTCTTGTAGCTAACTTTGCAGTATCCCCTGCAGCAGAGACAGTGCAGTCTCTGGCTCCTTCTCAGTCTGCTGGTGCAGAAGAGATTTGGGAACCACAGTGAAGGCAAGCGCTTGAGTGATTTACTAGGGACAGCAATGCAGAAAAAAAGCGTCCATAGTGCCAGGTTGTGTCCGTGCCGTTTTTGAAGCAACCTGAAGAGATGAGAGTAGCCAAGAGACTCCTAGTCCTCCTCAGAAGTACACTGCTGTTCCTGGGGTCTGCAGAGCACCAGAGGGGGTGGTCTTCCCCTCCGCAGGGCACTCACTAGTCAGCACCAGGGAAGCGGTGCAGGACATGCTTGGAAGGCAATTTTCAGTTTCAGAAGCTAACGTATCGAGTGTTTCAGATATTTTACGCACAGTTTTCCAAATGCCACAGCATACATACATTCTACCCATGTACCAGCTTGAAAGACTGAGATGATAAATGTCCTGTCTGCCACAATGCAGCAAGCGAGGAACCTATTTATTTGAATAGCTGCTGCTTTGTTAAAAAAAAAAAAAAAAAAAAGTTAAAAGGCAGCGCAACACAGCAAGCCAAAGTAAGCAGAGATTTGAGGGAAAATATTTAAAATGCAGATTTACAGTCTAACATTGCAAACATTACTTGGTACAGAACATCAAACTGTGTGCTTTTAGCCATGTTTTGGTTGCTTCACAGCCCAGTTCACAATAATGGGTGGTGCTGTTAACACGGGTCTTTCCCTTCTGTGTACATAGCAGTGCTGTCAAACTCAATTCAGTGAGGTCTCAAATCAAGGAAACTGGATGCTACTAGATCCCCTCCTGTGGGAATGCTGGTACCCAGCTTTCCTGGATGTCATACACTGAGCTGTTCACATACTCAGCAGCCACAAGACACACCTCAGAGTGTCATGGCCAGAGGATGCTCTGATTCACTGGCAGGAGGTTACAAGTTCTCATGATGGGAGAATTTACTAATTCAGCGACAGGCTGATCTAGGCATGCAAATGGAAGCTTCTGGGTGATCTGGTGACACCAGTTTCAGCTTCCCTAGCAGAGTGCAACATATTCAACTATGACTGTGCTAACATGGTAGGTCACGTAGCGATGTAAAACAGTCCTGCATGACAGTCACACCTACATAACTCATAATTTGCAGAGGTTTTCACTGCAACAAGGTGGACACTCCCAATTTAAAGTGAGAGTTTTATTTCTTGCTTATGAAATCTGTACATACCAAAGAAAATTAAAGAGATCATTTAATCACATCCTAGCTACATCAGCTCAGGAAACAGGGCCATGATGAAAATAAGAGGTAAAAGTAATCATGCTGTCAGAAGACCTGCTTGCAGGTCAACTGGTGACCACATCAAACTCCTAGCAAAGAGATCACCTTAATATGATAATGGGATGTGCCTGATAACGGGAGCAGTTCAGGAGCTGACCTGCAAGCAGATCTGGTGCTTCTGCTTCAGCGGCAGTAAGGCAACACAGTTGGTTATTGGTAGTAAAAACTCATCTTATGTCCCATCACATGTCTACCAGCACACTCACTCTTGGTTCCTCAGGCTTCTCAACACTTCTCTGTTTAAAGAAATTAGGTGTGAAATGCAGAACGATGCTCCCTTCTTTGCTGTTACTTCAACAAAACCGATGTGCAGCACAGCACTTTGTGGAGAAGGTGGAGTATTCTGATCAGGAAAAACATCAGCTTTAAGCACAGGCAATAGCAACTGCAAAGAAGGATAAAAGCAGTAGGATAATAGCAGAACATTCCTTCCCTCTCCCGGAGGAAGAGAGGAGAAACAGAACATTCAAGATATCAACGCTTCACTTAAAAACAACCATACAAACTTCATATACTCAGCTGTGCTATCCTCACACATGCCCTTCGCTCCATTTCGCTATTTCTTCCTGACTACTTTTATAACTGGGACTGTGTGCTCTTCAGGACAAGAGCATCCTTGTTAGTTGGGCACTACTACAACGCAAGTGCTTATTAAAATAAATAGTATCCTAGGATGTATTTCTCATCTGTTTGTTAAAATGTCTGAATATAATTTTGTGGTGAAAGAGCAGAGCTTGCATCAACAAACCACCAAAGGCAACTACCAGATAGGGCTTCTGAAAGTCAACACGTAGCCCTGTGCAAGCTGACTCCTGCAGCATTGCTGCAGGCATCTCAAGGGAAGTTGTTTAAATCTCTCAGTCTAAAAACCTGCCTGATGACACAAGCAGTCCTTTGAGCTTCTAGAGAAAGTACCTCAGATCACAGAATCTATTTACCCTGTTTGACAAGAAGCAGGCTCAAGACAGGATGCAAATGGGGAACTTGTACTTGGTGCTGACAAATTTCTCAGGTTTTCAGACGTACTATTACAAGAATTTCAAATCTTTATTTTCTTCACAGAAGAGAACCACTTTTACTCGCATTTAAGATACTGGTTTCACTTGCATACAGCATAAGGAATATACATAGGATAGAAGGAGAAAGGACCTTCGTGGTTTAGTTTTTAGTTGCTTTTCCTCCAGATCTAAAAAAAAAAAAAAAATACTACCTTTCAGTATCATTTTCCCTAAAATACAGCTTTTAGGTACACTGTACACATACAGTTATTAGGTAATGGTCACATTATTGCTACACCTCATAACCTCTTTACTTAAAGAGACTCTCTGCTCAACAGATAATTGCACAAGTCTGAAGTGTGCTGCTCAGGCTCAGCATCAAGCCATAAAAATCACAATGCAATCCATTTTATTGAAGCAGAGAGTTCACTCAAATATTCTGCAGCTATGTATTTTACTGGGGTTCAGTGAAGAAAACCATTACCAAGAGACTGAACTCTGGGGAATACTGAGAAGATTCTATATACAGTTTTATTTTTTTCTTAATTCATTCATTTGATTGAACCAGAAAGCTGAGAACTTAAAAAAACACAGTTACTGCCTTTTTATTTCCTTTTTGTAAGAAGACTATATTAGGAACATATATCAATTATGCAGTACTAAATGTTAAGCACGAAGTCCGTACATTTTTGCTTTTATCCTAGCTTTTAGTCCTACGGTCTAAATTGACAAACTGTTATAAACATGGTTATGCTTCACTCAGTGGCACTAGCTATATGTATAGAAGTCTAGTTTTGATGCTGAATGTAAAGGCTTTACAGTTTCTCAGCTGAATTAAAAATAATTGACCCCTGAATTAAGGGAAAACACCTCTGGAAGAAGCAGAATCAATAAAATCTTAAAGGAAATGCAGTTACCTTCTGAGCTCATGAAAACATATATTAATATTTATAGTATCTATGTCAGTAAAAATACAGCTTTAGAGACTTTTTTTCTGTGCATATTTGACTACTTTTTTTATTTGAGCATAAAAAAAGACTTGCAAACAGTCCTCCCCAAAGCCTCAGATGGTGATTTAGAGCAGAACATTACAAACTGCTTTATTCACACCAGTCTAACATTACCTAGACAGTGATGTGTATAGTTTTGCAGCTTCTCATTCAGGGGGTGATTCAGGTGATGATTATTTAGAGAAGGGGCATGTGGTAGAGCAAAGAAGTTCTGTGAAACAGCCATAAAAACTGGAATATTTAATCTGAGGAAAAGGCTAATTTCAGAGAAAACAATTTTCCACAATACCAAGGATGTCGAGGCAATTTCAGTTAATTTATATTTATTTAAACAACTAACAGTCCCAGACCAGATTCAACAAAACAACTCCAGTGGTTACCGGTGGCACATCAACCAGAAACAGGAGCTCTTGGTTTCGGGGGGAGCTCAGTGCTGCAGCAGGGGATTCCCAACATCTGTGATACTGAGCCTGCCAGCTTTGAATTGCCAGAATCTAGCCCACTGAAACCAGATGCAGATCTTAAATCCTACCCCATCTTAACATGCTGCTCACTGCCATTGGAAGGTACATCTATGGAGCGGGGATTCTCTCTTCTGAAAACAAACTGCTAAATCTCCTTTCTAAAGAAGTGGTGGGGATGTGTATGTAGAGAGAACTGAACTGACGCATCCTGTAAGGTGAGTTTGTGCTCTACCTCATTCAGTTAAAAAGAAGCACAATAATTTATTCCCTTTTGGGTTTTGTTTGTTTGTTTAAATAGGAAAAAAAAAGAGCTAAAACTTGTTTTGAGGTCCTCAGTCCTGCCAGCATATGCTAAATACCATTCGACAGTACTTTGTAGATTCAAGAGCTTTGTTTCTGCATTCTGATCAGGGCTACACATGGGTTGGGAACTTTGCTTTAAGCACACACAATTACTTCATTCCTGCCTGGACTCTTTAGCTATCTGAGAAACCTTAAAAAAAAAAAAAAGGCATCTGTATAACATAACTGTTTCAGTCTTCATGACAGAAATAAAGCTGGATTTATCATGAACATAATTTTAAGATTTTGGCATCTAAATTCTAAATCTGACTTTTCAGTGCCTAAACCATTTACTTTCTGCAAATTACTTGCTTTTGATTACAGTGCAGTTATATAGCACAGACCATAGAGTGACCCACAATTACAATCCGTGACCACTTGGATTAGAGCATCTAAATAACTTTTACCATAAATCACCAGTAATCACATTTTTTAACAAGTACTGCATATATTTCAAATATATATAGCATATGTGAAAGAAGACTATTTATAAGATGAGATTTCAACACGAGAGTTTTTCTGAACATCTGTCATCTTGGGATTACGCAAAACCTGACCATGCCTTCCAGTACAAGAGTGGAAGGAAGTATTCCACCTGTTTCATTAGGAGACCAACAGTCTCCTTATAATCCTTTGGCACCTCTGAAGATTTCTTCCTACAGATTTCTGTAATTTCCTTAAAAGAAAGGAAAGTGACCCACATTTAATGTAGCTATTGTTTACTTTATTACCCTTCTGTAGTGGAAAATACATAATGTCCATGTCCCATCCCATCCATCCCCCCAGAACAGAAGCTACAGTGCCTTGGTACATTCCGTACATTCCGTAAATGTTACCCTTTGTGCACCTCACACCAGCCAGAAGCAGTGAACCTCGTGGCAGTTTGCAGTGTTCCTCTAGTTTGAGCTCTTTATAATAGAATCATAGACTAGTTTGGATTGGAAGGGACCTTTTAAAGGTCATGTAATCCAACTCCCCTGCAACGAGTGGGGACATCTTCAACTCAATCAGGTTGCTCAGAGCCCCGTCCAACCTGACCTGGAATGCTTCCAGGGATGGGGCATCTACCACCTCTCTGGGCAACATGTTCCAGTGTTCCACCACCCTCATTGTAAAAAATTTCTTCTATATAGTCTAATTTTTCCCTGGTTTAGTTTAAAGCCTTACCATGTGTCCTGTTGCAACAGACCCTCCTAAAAAGTTTGTCCCCATCTTTCCTGTAGGCCCCCTTTAAGTACTGGAAGGCTGCAATAAGGTCTCCCTGGAGCCTTCTCTTCTCCAGGCTGAACAACCCCAACTCTCTCAGCCTGTCCTCAAAGAAGAGCTGCTCCAGCTCTCTGACTATTTCTGTGGCCTTCCTCTGGACCCACCCCAACACGTCCACGTCTTTCCTGTGCTGAGGGCTCCAGAGCTGGATGCAGTACTCCACGTGGAGTCTCACCAGAGCAGAGTAGAGGAACAGAATCACCTCCCTCGACCTGCTGGCCACATTTCTTTTGATGCAACCCAGGATACAGTTGGCTTTCTGAGCTGCGAGCACACATTGTCAGCTCATGTCCAGCTTTTCATTCACCAGTACTCCCAAGTCCTTCTTGGCTGGGCTGCTTTCAACCCCTTCATGCCTCAGCCTTGGGGGTATTGATATCAGGGGTTGCCCTGACCCAGGTGAAGGACCGTCATGAGGTTCACATGGGCTTACTTCTCGAGCCTGTCCAGGTCCCTCTGGATGGCATCCCATCCCTCAGCATGGTGTCATCTGCAAACTTGCTGAGGGTGCACCTGATCCCACTATGTCATTGATGAAGACAGGTTTTAAGAAAAAAAAAAACAAAAACCAAAC
>VZSZ01009250.1:199228-216759 GCA_013398815.1 Ibidorhyncha struthersii
ATATTGCCCGGCCGAAGGAGGAGCGGCGCCGGCAGGAAGGCGGCCCCTCGGCGGCTGTGGGGGGACTTCCGGGAGGGGCGGGCGGCGCACTGGCTCCGCCCCGGCCGCGACCTGAGGCGGCGGGACGGGCCTCGCCGCCGAGGCTGCCCCGGCAGGCCCCGCCGCCCGCGGGGGCTCCCCGCGAGCAGGCCCAGGNGGGGGTGCCGGGCTGCTCCCGCAGGCTGTGGTGGGAGGGCTGCTTGGCACCGTGCGAAATGAGGCACCTGCGTTTAAGGATTAGCTCTAATTAGCGTTAATTTTAACCTGGCATAGGTTAGAAGAAAATGTACTTCACACACGCGCACTTTCTGCCACGAGTCCCAAGTGGAGCACTAAGAAATTAGTACTTCTCGCTTTTGCCAACTACGGTGATGGTCGGGCGTTTGTATGCGTTTCGTACTTAGCAGTGTGTGTTCTGACTCCCCAGGTTCTCACCAGAGCAGGTACCTGCCCGCCTGCCTGCCCGGCGGCCTCTCCTCTCCCACCCCAGTAACCAGCCAGATGCGCCGGCCGCTTTTGAAGAACACGCAAGAAGAAGAAGTCTCACAGAAAACGACGGTGTAATAACCTTCCCAGAGGGAGCTGCTTACCGTGCTCTAGCCATAGCGAAGTATTTATTCCTTGTTTTTAAAGGAATTTTGTCCCGAAACTTGTGAAGATCTCATTGTTTCGAAAGAAGTGGATGCTCAGTACCTTCGGCTAAGATCTGTTTCCTTTGCCAGGGTTTAACTGGGACAAACTTTATCCTTTGCTGTTGTTTACCTTATGCTAGCTGTTTTTTAATGTGTGTTGAAACTTGTACCCTCTATCAGCAAAATAGGACTGGGCGAACGGCACTAGGTTGAACCGCTGTGGCAATGTTCTCTTCAGACCACCTCGGGGGTGCTGAGCTCCGCAGTGAGGACCCATGTTTGACATGCACCGTAGCTTCTCTGTCCCTAAGGAGACTCAGTGGTCTTTATTTCCTTCCCCTCTCCAGAAAGGGGGGGCAGGAGCTGTCATGGCAGCGTTTCTGTCAGGGCTTCTGGTCCTGATCAGTGCGTACATTTCTGTCCTCACTGAGTAAGTGTATACGCTACTCTCGGCTCAGAACAGACGCGTTTTTCCCATTACGGCCTCTTGTGGCAGGGAATTTTTCTGCTCTAAACCAAGCAAAGCTAGGTTGGACAGAAAACTCAGGAGGAAGCTTCTATTTCGTGATGCCTGTGACATGGCCACATGGAAGAGAAAGTAATTCGCCACAATGCAGGGAGGAGAAAGTAACCCAACACAACAGAGAAAGTAAAGCGAATGCCAGCTGAGAGCCAGGTATGCAGGAACGAGCGCTCTGGTGTGGCTGGAATGGCAGGACGGGTTGGAAAGTGGATCCAGACCTGCTGCTTCACACAGGCGACTGCAGAGAGAGACTAGAATTCAGAACAGCTTGGTGTGTTTGGCTAGTGGGACTGCGATCAGGGGTGGAAAATGTAGATTAGCAGTCTGTAAAATAAACAGTGAAATGGGATTGGGAAATGAAGAAGGATTGGGGAAAATACGGCAAAATTAAGCTGGCTGGGCTTAAAGTATGGGCTTTTGAGAAGGGGGTAAAGTATCAGTGAACAGCCAGAAAAGATGAGCAGCAGCGAAAAGAATGTGAAGGGAATAAAAATAACTTCATATCAAGGAATGAACTTGAGGCCTCTGATTCTATGTATATAAAATCATATCTGTCCTTACAGGGCTATAAATTCACTGATACTTCTGAAAAACCTGTATATTAAATGATTGCAAAATCTGCAGAAATTAACAATTCTGTATCTGGAGGGTGGTTTGGCTATCATGTAATAAATAAGACCTGGTGACATACCTTGAATAAAAAGGGGAATAAAATACCAAATTCATCAAGAAATAATGCACATTCTGTGCACCGAATACAGTAGAAGTCTAGTAGTGGAAAAGTAGTACCTGGTCTCACAGTTGAACTCAGACAAGCAGTTTTAGTCAGTCATTTCTTGATATATTTAAGTGGTTGACTTTGCAACCTCAATAATATTCTTTCAGTTTTCTATTTGTGGGCCCCTTTTGTATATGTGCTTATATAAGTGTCTGTACTACATAGATGGCTATTCCTGTCTTGAATCTGATTCAGTCCTTTGCCCCAGTGATAAAAATGAGCACTGAGATCCTTCAATTCATTGGGCTTTTATATATCTTTATATAGACATTTGTTTACCAGTTTTAGAATGGTTGCCTCCCAATTCCTTTGAGTGTTTTTTTTTCCTCCTATATTACCAATGAGTAAATAAGACTGCCTGACTTTTCTGTGCTCTATTTTACCTTCTGCATGTTTTTAACATGCCCCTTCTTTTTCCTTTTTTGTTACACTAATGTTTGAATATTATTTTTTTGTTCCATTTGATGCTTTTTCACATTCTTAATCTGTCACCATCCCACACAACACACACATGCACGTGTTCACACACTTTATATATTTCTGCTTTTGATAATTTGGTATTTTCCACAGGCTCTTTTAATACAGTTCTCTCTCTTTATCAAGTATATGTTATCAAATGTATAAACACTCTTTTAGTTTTTAGTCACTCGGACGGTACAGCGTCTCCTGAACTAAGGTTTGCTTAATTTCCTAGTATAATTGTATCAGTGTCATATGGTAATATGGTTGAAATGTCTGCAACTGAATGCAACTCAAACTTCCCAATTCAAGAAATGAGTATGCCACAGTGATTAGATCTAGGACACTGCCACCAAGTCCTTGCTTCTCTTGATTCATAGGCACTTTTTATCCTGGATCATTGTGCATTGAGCCGCAGGAATTTGAATGTTGGTCTTTCACATTCTAGACTACAGAGGCAAAATAAGAAAAATGTTCTGATCCTTGCTACAATTTGTAATTTCTAGTCCTATGAAAGCATAGGCACCTCCTTTAACAAAAATGCCAGTCTATCAGCAGAATTAATTCCTAGGCCTTTTACTTTCAGCTGGAAGTAGCAAAATCGCCCCATTTAGGGTGATTAGGACTCCGTTTAGGAAATTAAGACTTCAAACCTGTTAAGGTATTATTTTGTTCTGTAGAACAACCTTGAAATTTAAAAGAATAAACGAGCCAGCAATTTTGGAAAACAACATCAGTCTGCCATGCCTAAAGAGCTCAGTCTGTTTGGTGTGAGCATAATTATTTGGTGTGAACCTGATTATTCTAGTGTTAGGTTCCTCTGTCAGCGGTTGTCACCACTAAAGTGGCCAAACTCACCAAACTCTGGAAAAATATCAGATTGTCATCTTATAGTGAAAAATACCAGTGACTGTACCTCTAGAAGCAACCATAAACTGTGCCACTAAGCACCAACTATGAACATTAAGGGTTTTTCTCATATTGCTAATCACATGATGGTGTTTCACAATTCTGTCACTCGCTCACTGTAATTAGCATCTAGACTAAGCAGAGCCAGATAGCATTAGATACAAATCAAACTGCCTGGAGGTTTAGAATGTAAACCTTTACAGATGATCTTATCTTCAACAATATCCTGGGAGGTGATGTATTGGTATTACCTCTGCTTACATATGTTGAGAAACAAGGCACAGCTATTAAGGCCAAAGGACTAGATCGAAATAGAGATTTAAGCACCTGAATTCCTGGAGTCCAGGATTCTGAGTGGGTGCCTACGCTTTCTATACAGTGCATGTCATGCAGAGAGCTAAGCAGCGCAGAAAAGGATGCACAGAAATCACCAGTTTGAGCAGGAATCGATTAAAATTAGCAGGCTCAATGCGTATTCGTGTAAAGTCAGGTAAAAGGAAATGCTGAGCATGGCATCCTGGCCTAAGAACAGCCTCGCAGGGCCTCATCCTGGATTTCAGAAACAACTCTGTCAGCTGGAGATCCACAACCCACGGATCTCTCTCAAAGAGTTTGGTAACAGACTTTTTAAGATGTGGCCCGAGGAGATGCCCACATCACCTCCTATTTCCGCCCACATCACCTCCTATTTCCACCCACATGGATAGAGAACTGGATTAGACATGGATTCAATTTGTTGAGGGTATCAAACTCCTACCTCCCATCACCGAGGAGGGTGACCTCCAGGGTAAGAATAATGAGCATCTCTGATGTTGAAGATGCATTTACTTAGCAATTGTTTAATGTAACATATAAAAATAATTAGATTGTATTACTGGTAGACTAGTTTACATTACAGTTAGACTAGTTTAGACAAGTAGACTAGTTTAGATTAAAGGTCCTCTAGATGTGTGCCTTTTCTCTAATGGTGACCATAACCTTCTGCATCTCTCCGTGTTTGCTCTAGGAGATGAAGGCTTCCTTGAACGCTGCAATCCTCCCCAATCTCAGGTGAGAGTTGTAGTAGCTCCTGTCCATCCCTGACTCTGACCTTGCAGGGTTCCTTCTTGTGCCTCTGTCCCAGGGGACTCCTTGGCTGCCCCTCACACGGAACATGATAAGGCTGTACAATATCTAGCTCGTCCACCTCAGAAACACATCTACGCGCCTGTGCTCTACTCCTTCCGTTCCTCACCCTCATGTCCTAGCCAGAGACTATGTCTTTTACCACCAGAAAATGGTGAGGAAGCCCAGTGGGCCAGCTTGTGTTCTGAGGGAATTCCATGGCCCACAAGAGGACTTTCCATCTTATGTCCCTGGGTGGCAGTGGGCACGGTTGTGTTCATGGTGTGATTTACACAGCCTTCTGCATCATGCCCTTGCAGTGAAAGGGAAACTCAAGCTCATAAATTGTACATAAATTGATGCAGGTTTCAGTCCTTCTCTGCCTCCTATGAAATCTCTTCTTGAGGATCTGGCTATACTTTTTCCCTCTACAAGTCAGTAAGAGTGGCAGATACAGAAGAAGTACGGAAGAAGCAAATATCTCCCATGCTCTACCAGCCTTCTCCAAGCCTCCCATCTGTGGTTCAAGGTCCAGAGATAGATATGACTACAGCAGTAATCACCAACAGATTTATCCTACATGTACCCATCCATTCTTTACTTTAGCTGTATTGGTTTTTAGCCTACACAACCACCTTTGGCAGGCAGTTGAATCATCTGCTTTTGTTTTGAACCTGCCTCACTGTAGTTTCATTTTATATACCTTGGAGCCTATATTGAGAGACAGAAAATCCCTTTCCACTCTCTTATTTATGCCACTCATGATTTTTACAGATCTCTATAATATCCCCTCTAGGCTGTCTGTTTTCCAGACCGACTTCTACTCAGTTGTGCCCCATATGAAAGTTGTTCTGTAACTTCTATCTTGCAAGCATAGCCAGCGTTACCGATGGTATTTGCTAACTTCCAAGGTTTCACTTCGCAAGTGATTCTTCTTTTACCAAAAATAAATCCTGAAATTTCATGTGAGACATTATGTTCCCTCTCATAGGATTTATCCATAAAAATAACTTTCAGATTTTCTGTTACAGGTCTAGTATAGTATGTCACTATTTAATAAACCAAACTGTAAAGGAGGAAAACCACACTTTGCCAATGGTTCTAAAATACATTTGATGACCCTAGAGAAATGGTGATTCTCAAGACTCTTTACAGATTGTGGAGGAAAGTGTGTTTTAATGAACAAAGACTCTTTTGCATCAAGCTGGATCCCTGTCACCTTTCATCCGCCTTCAAGTTTTCTCCTTCCTCTTGTTAGGGTCTTTACGCTGTTTCCTGCCTTCACCCATCAAGCTCTCAGTCTCCCTTCCAAAACTCATCCTTTGTTCTTAGCTCTGCTCTGTCTCTACATGTTTTTTCCAATCTCCTTCCCAGGCAAACCTAGCTAATTCTACTCCCATGACTCCTGTGCATCCCATTCACATTTCTCACACAATGTCAGTCTCTTTTTTCCTAGTGAATCCTAGTTTGCTCTTAATTTCCCTCGAGAGCTCCTAATCCTGTTATCCACTCTTCTGTATGTCAAAGTCTCCTTGCTTGAGCGATTCTAATTTTTACTTCCTGCCTACTTGGTCACAGTCCAACCTTTCTTCAACAATTCTCAGCCACGGCTTCACCCTCGATCAGCAGTTTTAGTTTTGCCTTTTCCCCCTCCTTTGGTCAAGCTCTCATTCCCTTTGTGTGTAACTTGGGTGTCCTCTTCTGTGGCACTCGGGTGCCGGCAGGGAGAGCACTGAGAGAAGGGCAGAAATAAGGTACTGTGGCACAGCCTATTGCCTCCCTCCAGGTGGGGTTTGGACAGCCTGAAGGAGACAGAGCATGCCATCTCTCAGAAAGGATAGCATCTGTACAGCCTGTTCAGTGAGAACAGGATTTGTGCATTTTAGTTGGTAAACTCTCAGGTCTCTAGTATGCACTTGCAAACAGATTTATCAAAGGTCTGTGACTTTGCCAAATTTGAGTGGATTTTCACAGTAGCAGCAGAAGACACGTCCATAGCTTAAATGCTGTTCACTACCTTATGAAATTTCATATTCCTCTTCAAAAGCCAAAAGCAGTAGAAAAGAAAAAGGCTACAAGGATACTAATGCCAGCAAAATAGTATATCTTCCATAGCTATGTTCCCTAAAAGAACACAGTTTGGGAAATTTCAATCCCAAATTTTAAAATCAGCAAAGACAAGACAACAAAGAAAAGCACTGACATTTGAAAACAAAGCCTGTTGATAAAAACAAAACTGACTTTAATATGAGGTGATCCTACTGTTCTTGTCTACAATTAGGGCTGTGTTCAAAGTGGAAATCCAGCTGAAGGATGGATATTTACATACAGAAGCCTAAGAAACCTGGGACCTTAAAATACTTGGGAAAAGAGCTTATATGGTGTGCCTAGGTGTAGATATAGCTGCTCATGTTTAGCAGAACCAAGAAAGCCAGTTGAACTGTATATATGAGTGTTTAGGGAAGCATTAGTTACCTTCTTCTATCTAAAGTTTTAGTTCTGTACTACGCACAGCCACATACAAGGGTTTTATTCATAGTAAAGCAGCATTTTTGCATGGACAGTATGTCTTTGGTATAACAAGACAGGAGCACAGAAGCATTTTGCTGTAGGAATCTATACCATTGCTGCAATTAGTATGTTAGGTAAGTAAGGTCATCCAAGATTAACTGTGTGTTGTCTGCGTACCTTGTCCACAAAAGAAACAGGTAGTCTTGCTACTAAAGCTTAGCAGCTTTAGGAACATTGGGTTCAAGTCCAGGCTCAGATACAGGCTTCCTATCCACTGTTGTACAAGTTATTTTGGTTTCCCGTTTATAAAATGAAAGTAATACTTATCTCACAAGGTCATTGTAATGGCAAATTAATTAAGTTTAGAGGAAGGATACTCTTGTGATTAAGGGACGGCATGGAATCTAAGTTTGCCTCCTGACTGCAGACTTTCGGTAGCACCTGGCATAAGTTACTTCATATCTCTGTGCCTCAGTCCCTCTGGTGTAAAATAAGGACAGTATTTCCTCCCCACACCCTTTATTTGTTTAGATTGTGAGTAGAGCTGGTTGGAAAAATTCTGACATGTTTTTAATTGAGCATTTGCTGACTCATCAAAATCTAGTGTCTCAATGAGAACCTTACCCAGCTTCCTGACAGCTTGCTGACCTGGTTCCTTGGCAGAGATCTGGGAAGTGCCGGGAGCTGTGGCTCTCAGGGCTTCCAGGCTCATTCTTCCTTGCTAGCCGGAGCTCTCAGTGTCCACAGCTGTGGGGCAGCCTGCTGCGTGGGGACTCCCATTGCTCATGGCTCTGGGGCAGTCCACCTCCAGTTCCCTGGAGCCGCGGTTTCACGCCTTTTTTTCTAAATAGGGGATTGTTCCTAACAGAAAGAAACCATATTCTGAAATAACAGTCTTCCACAAAACAAAGTTACCCTTCTCTATTCAGCTTTTCAGATCAGGACCATCTTTCGCTTTAATGCTGGTATGTTTCATAAGACAAGGGGAAGTATAGCCCTCTGTTTAAGAAGCAATAAACGACCTAGAAAGAAGACCGACACAGCAGTTACAGTCAGTCCTTTGACTGCCCCCCACAGTACTTTCATCACAGTTTCCAGTCTCAGAACACTAGACACATTGCTCAAGCCATTTGCCTGTGGATGGGACCCTGGTAGAAGAACAGAGCTGGAAGTAGTTGGCTGGTCTTCACTCTACCTGATCCCTCTTCCTGTAAAGGATAGGTGATACCCTTACCCTGTAAAGGGAAGGTGATGTCCTTACCTGACACTGTAACACCAAAGAAAAAGGGTAATATGCATAATGTTTTAATAATATATCCAGCATCAGCAAAACTTAATCTCTGTTCATCTCCAAAGGAATAATCTGAGACATACAACAGTCAGAGACTTCATAGAAGATGTACCCATGCAAAGTCATAATTCTATGTATACTCACCCATAATTTGTGAATAGATGTAACAGGGTAGAGGGTTGCCCGCTCTTTGGCTATAGGCCATGTTTATCACTGTATCGTGCAAAGAACTACTCAAGAAAAGAAAAAATCACACTGTTTATGTACAAATATCTACATGAAAACAATCACCTCAGTGCTCAAAGGCACCGATGGTGAAATCGTCAGGCCCAAAATATCTGTTGGTGACATTGGTAATGACTTTCTGTCTTGAGACAAAAGCATAGAAATGCGAAACTGACACGTCAGGAGATTAACAACTTCAGGCCCCTTGCATTAAGAAAAGCTCAAATATACCTAGTTAGTCTTTTACATCTTTTACAAGGTAATTACCAGACTTCTTCCCTGAAGTCTCTTCAGTCTTCTTTATCCTGGAGCAAGTAAATCTAATTTCTTCAATCTTTTATTTCTATGTCACAGTTTCTAAATCTCATCTCATATTACTTGTTTTTTCCTTGACTCTCCCTGTTTTGTTCCTCAGCAGTTGGTACTGGGACCGCTGCCGTTTAACATCTTTGTTGATGACATGGATGTTGGGATGGAGTGCACCATCAGCAAGTTTGCTGATGACACCAAGCTGTGTGGAGTGGTCAACATGCTGGAGAGGAGGGATGCCATCCAGAGGGACCTGGACAGGTCCTGCACATGGGCTGGGGCAATCCCATGCACAGATACAGGCTGGGTGGAGAATGGATTGAGAGCAGCCCTGAGGAGAAGGACTTGAGCGTGTTGGTTGATGAAAAACTCTACATGAGCCGGCAATGTGTGCTCACAGCCCAGGCGGCCAACCGTATCCTGGGCTGCATCAAAAGAAGCGTGGCCAGCAGGTCGAGGGAGGTGATTCTGCCCCTCTACTCTGCTCTCATCAGACCCCGCCTGGAATATTGTGTCCAGCTCTGGAGCCCTCAGCGTAAGAAGGGCATAGACCTGTTGGAGTGGGTCCAGAGAACGGCCACGAAGATGATCAGAGGGCTGGAGCACCCCTCCTATGAAGACAGGCTGAGAGAGTTGGGGTTGTTTAGCCTGGAGAAGAGAAGGCTCCGGGGAGACCTTCTAGCAGTCTTCCAGTATCTGAAGGGGGTGTACAAGAAAGCTGGAGAGGGACTTTTTACAAGGGGATATAGTGATAGAATG
This sequence comes from Ibidorhyncha struthersii, assembly GCA_013398815.1. Taxonomy (NCBI): domain Eukaryota; kingdom Metazoa; phylum Chordata; class Aves; order Charadriiformes; family Charadriidae; genus Ibidorhyncha; species Ibidorhyncha struthersii. Next base: position 208,768 of record VZSZ01009250.1, read on the forward strand.
AGGGGTAATGGCTTCAAACTGAAGGGGGGGAGATTTAGAATAGATATTAGGATAAATTTTTTTGCTCTGAGGGTGGTGAGACACTGGAACAAGTTGCCCAGGGAAGTTGTGGAGGCCCATCCCTGGAAGTGTTCAAGGCCAGGTTGGATGGGGCTTTGAGCAACCTGGTCTAGTGGGAGGTGTCCCTGGCCATGGCAGGGGGGGTTGAAACTAGATGATCTTTAATGTCCCTTCCAACCTAAACCATTCGACGATTCGATGATTCTATGGTTTTGTAAACTTCTTAAAGCCCAAGTTTGAAAACCTCCCCTAAACAGAACAGAGCAGGATAATTATTTCATGTTTTACAAATGCTTTTGCTTGGAGAGATAAGAACCAAGCAGCCAGAAAGGGAGAATCAAAGTGATAAACCATGTGTGAACACCCAAGACCGCTGGAATCAAAGTGATAAACCATGTGTGAACACCCAGGACCACTGGTATTCTACTTGAGAAGACATTCTGAAAGGAACAGTGTATAAAAAAAAGAAAAGAAAGAGCAGTGTTGTTCTCTCAAAAGTGGCTGCAGTATAATACAGGACTATCTCCCACATATAGTGTGGACTGTAAAACCAAGGACATAATATACCATAGACCTACTCTTTGTGAGATACACCTAGCGCCTCCTCTCAGACATAATCATTTCAAGTATCTTTTCAAAGTTCTGGAGAAGAACTGGTGGGAATCATCATCACTGACTGCAGAAGTTATGTTCTTACTCCACAGGGGGCTGCAGGGAGCTGCAACACTGGTACAATCATTGGTAATATAATCCTGGGTAAATGCAGATAAGTTATCCAATTCAACTTTGGGCAATATACAATTTATTCATTTCTCATTAACCTACCTGAAATGCCTGAAGGAGGAATTTATTGACTTTTTAAATTACTGCTCATGTACCAACAGTGCTTTCATCGTCTACTGAGGATAGGCAGAATGTGCTGCGTGCATGAAGAAAACAGATAACATTGATTCTGCAGCTTACAAGGTTTTGATTATATCAATACATGGTGCTATATTTAGGAAAGGTGTTCTGGATGGTCTTTCAGTCTGACTTCACAGGACTTTAAAATCTGTTTTTGATGGAAAAAGTGATTAGAGAGACTAAAGTTGCTTTAAAGGAGGATAAAATGCAAATTGCATTTGGCAGCAGTAGTTCATGCCAGACAAACTTGGTTTCTTTCTCTAATAACGTAACTGAAAAAATGCAATAGAGTTGTCAGCTTCTGTAGAGGACCTGATACAGTGCCAAATGGAAAATTATTAATTAAGGTGGAGAACCTGAAGATCAGGCAAGGTGAGGAACAGGCTAAAGAGAACTGGTGTGAAAGTGGAGTTCCTCAAAGGCTGGTCTTGAGCCTGCTACTGTTAAATGTTTTCTGTGACGATTTTGCCACAAAAAAAAATTGGTCTGTGCTGTTGTTATTTCCTAATGGCCCAAAGCTGAGTAGCTGGGTGAGGACAAAGGACATTGGAACATCTGCCAGCAATGGCAATGGCCCATCAGACTAGCGCCTGGGGTGTGCTGGTTCATGTGTGGACACAATGAAATTATTATCAAGGCTACAAGCCTACTTAAAGAGAAATAAAGTTATCGTTCCTGTTATTCTAAGTTGCTTATCTTGTTCATTTTGACATGGCTGACAGCTAAGCTAGAGACAGAGTTTCCAGAAACACGGCTGAGGGAGAGCTGCAGAAAATTGGCCTTACTTACATTTTTATCTGTTATCTGCTTTGCCGGTTCTTTTTCTAAGTATTTCTTAACCGTATTGATTCTTACATTAATATGATAGCTTTTAATTATATCAGTTAATATAGTGGACTTCTTTTTGGCTACACAATTACATTTGTGAAAATTACCTCAACACTTCCTTTCATAAGCCTGTGGTGATGTATTATTGCAATTTAACTTTGCACTTCACTTCTAGCAGAAGATGCTGGCACAGTTATTTAACAGAAAGAGTTTCCTTTCTGAAGTAATAAGCAAGGTCACTGTAACCTTGCTAGGATAGTAGAGCATTTTCTATTTATCAGCAGAATGATAATGCAGTTCTTGTGTATCAAAAAAACTTAAACTTACATCCTTCCCCCTGCAGCTCTGTAAAGGCAAAACACCTTTGCCTAAAAGGCAAAGTTAACTGGGTAGGTGAAAACTGGAGAAATGAAAGTGGGATTAAAAGTAATTGTGCAAAATGCAAGTCAATGCACTGAAGGATTAATACTAGGTATTTCTGTTAGACGATAGAAGCTTATCTCTTGGAAATGAGAACTTCCCAACAAGTGTAGAGAGGCAACAAAGCCTAAGTAGTTTTAAGATTGATCTTGATAATTTCATAAACGGATTATATGACATGGTTCTGAGATAGCAGATGACTGGGATTTGATAACCCCGGTAGTCCTTTCCCAGGCTGTGCTCCTTTTTTGGTGGTGGTGCTGCTGAGGGAAGAGCCAGTTGTCTCTGGTAGGATGGAGAGGTGCATATGAGCAGCTGTGAATTGCATTAGCAAATACAGGTTTCACATGTTTTTCTAAAGGACTGGGGACTACTCAAAACCCCAAAGAAACAAAGTTTTCAGACATATGTGAAAGAAAAGGTTTCCAGTCTCATAGGTTAAGTCTATGATGTCCTTGTGACCCATGTCAAGGAGCAGGTCTTGGTCCCTAGGCGAAACTATCTGGGAAAGCAAATTAGGGATCCCTGGTGATGAGCACCTGGTGTGGTGCTGGCTACAGGAAAGTGGGGTAGGTAGTGGGAGAAGGGTGTTCTGCATCTGCATGGGGTGGTGGTGTGCCCAGCAAAAGGTTTGTCTAAATCAATTTTTTGCAAAATCAGGCTGTCCTTGGGTATAAGGGATAGTCAGATCCAAGAGTTTCCGGAGATTCACAGGTTGTTGAAAAATGCCTGGCTGATAACCAAGGGATCCAAATGTCTGAGTCACAGGGATGGGATTTGTATGCAGTGCATATATAAGCTCTTAAAAACCTGGAAACTTAATCTCCCAATTACTTGGGGCAAAAACAGGAGAAAGAAGCCATGTATGATTTTCAGAACTAGAAAATCCTTAAATTACACAGGCAGAACAGTAGGATTAAGATTTGCTTTCTGAAGTACAACTACCACTTATCCAAATTTATCCTAGGACATTTGCTAGTGGGCTATAGTAGTCAATTACAGTATCAACAAAAATATACACATGAGATTTATTTCCTGTTTTATAAAAATTTTTTGTTGTAAAAAATAAAGGACAGTATTACATTAATAGATACTTGAAGCCAGGCATTTATTTCTATATAAATCCACCTTATTTTAGTCAAGCAATCATTTAAACAACTTTTGTATCGTTTTAAAGTAAGAAGCAAAATATTCTGCCCCGAAACTGAGGAATACCATTATTCTCATTACTCTCCAGTTTGAAAGTGAATAATATTATTATACATCTCTTTTACAGACAGAGCTTTTAGGAGAATACATTGTCTAACATTCACAAATGTAAAACATTTAAATGAAGAAAAGAATGAATGGAATTCCTTTCACGCAATTATAGCACCGTAATTAAAGGCAGAATATATATTAATCATTTCCTTTAAAACCAAAAAGGAACTTTGAAATCCCACAGGTCATTAAGTTGGCAACTCATTAAAAACAAGACATTTCCCATGCAGCAGCTCAAGTGTACTCCTTAGTTTCACAGAACCCGGTCCTGTAAAACTAAAGTTAGGTTCATAGGAAAAAAAAATGGCTATAAAAGTGCTGAATACAGTTAAATTTCCATCCTTCTCTTGTAATAAGCATATAGGTATATGAGCAGATAATTTCCAAAATGTTTCATCAGTCAGTACCAGCACAGCAGATGATAGGTGCTGGTCATCCGACTTTGCTTTGAAAATAGAAATACAGAAACAAGTATGAGCAGATCATGTAATAACACGTTTCCAGCTGAAGGGATCCATTTCCAATATTATCTTGTGACTTCTTACTTTCTGTCACTGCAAGGAATAATGTCATCACATTCCAGCCTGAGCCATTTACCAGAGTCCTGAAAGCTTACCCAGAAACCCTTTTCTCATGGGAACTTGTTTAGGGAATCTCCAAAGTCCTAATTATTTCAGTGTAGAGAGCCTTTGTGGTTACCACTACCTACGAGAAAATTAGAAGGCTATTAAAGTATCGTTGGCCAAATCCCAGGTACAGTCAGGAAGACATTTCTACTTGTTCATACGATTGCAGGAATTTATGTCAGTGATGGCCTTTCTCGGATGTGTTTGGCGTTGGTCACAGACAACAATGGTGAATTGAACTAGATGTTCACTGAGTTATTCTGGGGTTTTTCCTTACAGGCAATTCTACAGGGGCAATCACTTAAAGTAGGATTTCATGAAAAGTACCGTGACATGTTTTGATTGTATTCACATTGGGTGAGGAATGTCCCTTTTCCCCCAATTGGGTTGAAGCTCTGAGGGCCCAGCTCAGAGGGAAAGGGGCTGTGGGAAATTATGGCATTTGCTGTAGCTCAATTATTATCAGTCCTTCCCTGCCAGTGACACTGTGAGTCGGGTGGCAAGGATGTGGCAGGCGGAGTAAACCCACTGAAAAAGTGCGGACAGAGGAGTCTTTCCATGGGATTTGTGGAGTCAGATCATCATGCATATCAGCCACCGCGCTGACTGATGGGGCTTACCTCACCTCCCGGCCTGCTCTACCCAGTCTAGCAGGTTTAAAGGCCTTTGCGGCTCCAGGGCAGCTCACATCCTGCCTCCATAGTCTTGCATGGAGACTTTCTCACTACCAGGGTGAGGTGGGAGGAGGAATGCACTCTGAAGCAACACAAACCTCCAAGAAATTGAATTAATTTTCCCCACCCAGTTTTCAATGGCAGGCTTGCCATTTAGGAAAAGGGATGCTCAGCAATCTCATTAATTGCACCCTGTAGAGACTCTCATCCTAGTCCGTCCTGATCTAGCACTAAGGCTTCTCATCATACTTTTCTCATGAGGCAACTTCACGGTATACCCAATTTGATGGAGTGGGCTCACTCCCCGCAGCCCTGTGCTTACACACGGCTTCCCTGAGGTGGGATTTAGATGTCTGTGTGACCACAAGTTGAACCTCATCAAGCAGGCAACTTGACAGAAAACTAACCCATCGACACAAGAAACAAAGGGTAATCATTCCCCCAAGTCAGCAAACGGATCCATCCCAACATGCCCACACTTGGCTTGGGTTCCCTGCGAAGGAGGTGGTGGGACCACCCTTTTTGGCGACAGCAGTCACATCAGCTTAGTGTAATCTCACTCCCCTGGCTAATGGTTTCCTTTGAAGAGGCAAGAGGTTTAGGTTCCTTTCCTCTTGCGGCAGTTTTTCCAGGGAGGCTGGTGTCCATCTTCCCATTTTACTGAACTCATCAGCAAAAGCCCCGTTGGTGCCAATGGGAGAGAATTTGAGTTCTCAGACAGCATTTCTTATAAGACGGGTGGGTGAGGAAGGAGTGAGTTCCTCCTTCGGACTGGAAAACAGAGGAGAGTAAGATGTGACAGGAACAATTACGAATTAATAGCAGTTTTAAAAATAGAGTATGAAATTGCTGGGCTTTCACCTTGACTATATTATAAGATGAGATCTTTGACAGTGGCCATACTGAAATTCATGGAGATTCTCCTGGTACTGAGGGAAATTTGTATTCTGTCAGTTTGCTATCACCCAGATACATTTTCCTCACTCCGTTTTGCCAATTTGAGTTTCCTTTTTGCATTCAGACAAAGATTTCTTTCTCTCTAAACATTGCTTTTACTGCCTTAGGAACGTTGCCAAGCTTGTGCCCTTTTTTATTCTTTGCAGCTAGGCTGCAGCTTTTAATTCATCATATTTAAATAACATTTCAGCTTGATCATTTAACTCTTTCCTAGCTCACCTTACTTCCACCTTCAGCTGCACAGTAGAGCTTACCTAGAACACTGTTGAGGCTTCTCCTTGAACCAAGCCCTCGCAGCGTATTCCTTCTGTTTGGAAAACATGCGTTTGGCTTTTTAGGTTCTGTAAGAACTTGCTCCATGCCAAATGGGAGCAGCATTTTGAGTGGAATCCATTAAAGTGGATTGCATTATACCCTACAGAGATAGGGATGTGGAAAAGAAAAACACTGCACAGGAGGGAGATGAATGAAATTGCCAGTTCAGAGGCCATGGCTCATACTATGACTATTTAAACGGATGCTTACCAGCGAAGGAGTTCCACTTGAAAAACAAGATTGGAAGGAAGAGAAACTGGGCCGAGGAGCACGAGTGCTTACGGAGTACTTTGCAACAATAAGACAGAAACTATAACAATTCTTTTTTTATATACTTAACAGAAATTTCTGGGATTATCCCACATAACTGCAAGTGCAATGTACTGCTTGGTGCATTCGCGGTGCTCTTTCCAAGGAGGGAGGAGTGGTGTGTATCAAAGTCGCGGTTATTTCTTTAGCTTTGTTTTGGACTTATGTTCCTACTGTCATAACACCAGAATCATTTTACTGGTTTGCTGGTATAGGCATCTCAGTTCTGATTCAAAAATACCCTGAATGAGAGTCCGTGCTGGCCACTACCTGCTCTCTGTGATCAAGAGATCGGGCTTGTCTTTTATCGTTACCAATGGAGCCATTGCTTCTCTTTTCTCACAGTTGGCTTAAAATGGAGGTAGTCTGTGATGAGTAGAGTGTTTTTAAGTGGACTACAGAGGACTCACTGATTGGATGATTTCTTTTGGGTTGATCAGCTGTGATACAAAGGTTTGTTATGTTCCCACATTCTGCCTGCAGTGGAGTCAAGAAAAAAAATATCCAGTCCCCTCCACAGTGTGCAACTACCAAAGTCTTCAGAAATATTGTGAGAGGTGGCCGTGCAGAGAGCTCTCTGTTCCCGTGCACACTCACATCTTCTCTGTTATACGGAATTTTCCATTATCTCGACAACTTTTTTATCTGGACCGACTAAAATTAAGTCAATGAAAAAAGATGTTTTTGAAGTGAGCCTTACTTCGTTCAGTGCTTGAGCATTTAAGTGGGTGCAGAGTTTGCATACCGTGTAACAAATCAGCAAACAGGCTGCCAGAGTAATACTTGTGGAAGCTGTGGCTCTTTTTAAGGAACCGGCATCTTGGTTTTGCTTACATCACAGAAAATTTGCATTCATTTTGTATACAACTTTGCCACTGCATAGATACATACTTAAAACTATTTTGATTTCAAGCATCAAAAGAAAGCAAGTCTGAATTTCTGGAGGCATCTCAGCTTGATTTTATCTGTGCTAAACCATTCGCTGTGCTCTTAGTATTAGCCATCACACACTTTACACCTTACACTATGGAGGTTCTCTGAGTTGCCGGAGTCCTACGGGGTTAGGACTTTCTCTTCTCATGCCCCTTGTTTACAGAAGTCATTGCCATCTAATATTAGGAACTCAACATCCCTGCCAGTTCCTAGGCCCGATTTAAAAATGTTTGTTTTGAATCCGGTCTTTCATTGCTGCCCATCTAGATTTTTGTACACATGTCAGCCATGCGTAAAGCGGTCTCGACAAACTGCTCTGTATTTTGAGAAGGTATGATGGCACGATGGGATTTTCTGCTTTCACACAAACGTTTTTCTGGGCAGCTCCGAATGGATGGTCTGGGTATCTAAACCGAGCCCTTCTGCTGGGCTGCGCTTCCTAAATTCTTTTTTGTGTGAAACCATTCCCTGTAGCTGCATCTTGCAAACATCTCGGTTTTAGGACACACGTGATCTGCTGTCACGGAGCAAATAATTTCTCATCCTTCGTAGCGATAAAGTCCAGTCTTTCCTGATCATCACCTTCAAGTATCTTCACACCAAGGGTAAAATTGGGGCTTTTAGAGCTTTTGAAGTGAAAGGACTGTGGGGGACTTTTTTTTTTTAATGAATTTAATTAATTAATTTAATAATAATAAAAAAAAAAG
>VZSZ01009250.1:216964-267059 GCA_013398815.1 Ibidorhyncha struthersii
GTCTGTGTCCCGTCGTCCGTGTTCCCCCCCGCCTCCCCCGGCCCTCCGCGGGAGGCTGCGGAAGTCACGCGTGAAAATAAGGCGAAAGGCCGCGTCGTGCTTTAGTGTTTTAACACGCCAGACGCTGGGCGCGCACGTACTTCCGAGCGCGTACAAATAAATCCCGCCGTTGCCTGTGAAAACGACGAATTCCTTGGGAAAACAAACAAACCCCCCTAAAAAATACCACCCCATGGGCTGAGTGACAAATGGCCGTCTCGAGCGTCCTGGGGCGAGTTATGAATATGAACTTGTTGCAAGAGGACGCCCGAGCCTTTCCTCACGCGAAATGAGTTTGAGGGCTGCTGTTAGCAGCTTTGTTAGCCCCGTTTCGCTCAGCTCTCCTAATATACACATTTTCTGAGCTGCGATCGAGAGCGTTATTCCCAGGGGTTCTCCAAGAAAGGAAGTGGAGAATGTTCTTTTCAAAAGCATGAAGTGGGAAAATGTTTAGAACTATTTATAGCTGCACTTAGGCTGTGGAAATCCCAGACATTATAAACTATTTATAGTGATTCTGTGGGTTAAAAGGGTGAAGTCAGAAATCTTATTGAAAAAGCTGCAGATGCTTTTTATCCGTCGGTTACATTAAATGAGCCTTTTGAGCGCGGGATGGGGCTAGCTGAGATTGATGAAAACTAGGAGAAATCAAAGATGAGATAAAGATGCTAATTTGGCGCAATGCACGCGCTATGTTGTGAAAACAGGAAAGGGCCCCAGCGCACGGGCCCGTGGTGGCTGCCGAGACTGCCCCTGAGCACCTGCCGACTTCGCCCGGTGCCGACGGGTTGCCAGGATGGGCGCACTTGCTCTTTAGCTGTGGCTGTTGACAGCAAGTTAGTGTCTTCTACTGCCAGAGGCTTATTCGTACTGGCTGCTAGAGGAAACCTGTGGCAGCTGCCACTGCTAGAGCCACTCTCTTTACCTGTTTTGGTGTGTCAAATCTCTTTAAGCTTTAAATCCTTGGAAGTCTGTGCCCGAGCCCTTTCTTCAGTGTGCCCCCCTAGGCATCAGCAGAAGCCGGGTGTCACCAGGCGCATTATTTCGCATGTTCCCGGCTGTGCTTTGCAGCGGGGTTCCCTCTGAAGCTCCAGCAGCCTGGATTGCCGGCATGTGGACAGCGGTGGGCTGGGCAGCAGGGATGGTTCCTTGGACTGGTCAGGGCTCCCCATGCTCACAGCACCTTGGTGACTGACCACATTTCAAAAAAAAATCGTCTCTAAAGCTTTTCATGCTTTTGTCAAAATTATCTGGAACAAGCCTGAATTTGCCATTGTAATTAAAGATCTCTGTAGGAATATCTCTTTCTGCTGACAGTTAAACACGGTCAGCAGATGCACACTGACATCTGAACGGACATGTCCTGTACATCCTGAGAAAGACATTGAAATGCAGCTCATTAGTACAAAAATATTACATAAAATAACATTGTTAATATAACTAAACATTTAAGGGGAAGCTTTTCCTACTGTTATCTGCATAATATCTGCATGAAATCAGTGATGCACGCTTTCCCACTGCTATGCTTCATTGATGAAGTTAGTGTGCAAAATCAACTCCGTCTCTTTAAAAATCCCCAAACCTCCTAAAGTATTACTATTATTATTAAAAAGACCCCTCCTATCTTCCAGCACTTCTTACTCTGCCTGAGTAGAATGTCTTCCAATTAGTATCACTGATAAATGGATTATTCCATGTATTGAAAGAGGTATCTTTTAGTATCTTCAGAAACCCACTTTCTGTTCTTTGAATGGTGGATTTAAATGTCTCGTTTCAAATAAAAGTTGTCTGTTATTTCTGCTCTAAGCCAAGCTTTTCCTTGTTCCTGCCTAATGCTGCAATTTGTGCAAGTTGTCTTTAAACCTCGTATCATTTGCAGTTTTGCCATGGTTTTAGGGTCCGCAAAGAGCTGCTGCGTGGTGATGTCACTAGTGACGCAGGCAATAACCTCTTACTTAAAATGGATTTTTGCTTGCTAGTGCGTTTGTTGGTCCTTCCAGCCTTTGGGACAAACATGTTTGCTTTGGCTGTCTAGATTGTCTTAGCGTGTGCCCGCAATCTCTGTGAACAGAGACATGGGGCAGATATGTCCATGTACAAACTACCTGCCTGTTCTTTTGTTACTTTACCCTACTTCCCCCAACTTGGCTATATTTCTGTAGCGACCCACAGTGGAGTGCACAAAGAGGTTTCTTGGGCTAAATAACACCCTTTGAACTAAGGTATCCTTTCTCCCCCCCCGACTCCCCCATCCATACCATAACAGGTTTCACAGATGACATTGCAGTCGCATGCTGATGTACAATAACTCCCCCAGGTCAGACCTCAGCCTTCGCTGTTGAAAGAAGAAAGCCATCAGCGCTTGCCTTGATGCACTCGTGCTTTTACTGCCCTTCATGGTATGAAGAGCTGAGACCAAAGCTGGGGTAAAGTCGGTTTGACAAAGCCCAATTTAGGAATGGCTTGAGTTTGGGATCTGATTTATCACAACTGGCATTTTGATAACTTCATAAATCATTTTATTAACACTGCCATGATTCTCTTAATGGTTCAGCAACCTCCCGCAGCAAGAAAAAAACAGACTTAAAAGATTGCAGACAAACCTATTTTAATAGGCAGACCTACCAGATGGCGTCTTTTATTGGCAGTAATGCAACCATTTACAGCCTTATTAGCAGCCATACGTATATTACTCGAGTATTCTCTAAGACAATGTGGGATGTTTTTAAAGGGTATTTTCAAACTTATTTCTCCTATTGCAGTGTGCCTTCTTTTTTCCAGACCTCAAATTCATCAAGAGCTGAGCTCATTTTCTTTCGCTAAAAGACTGAAAAATGTTTTACAGCAACACATTTCAAAAACAGGATGGAAAACAAATAGCATCGTTTGTCCATAAACTAGACCACCTGACTGTTTTTCGGGAGCAGTGGACTGACAGAGCCTGTGCTGATCCAGTTCAAATGGTCTTTCCCCATATTAAGGAGACCACAGGCAATGGCCAAGGATGAAGCACCCCTGACCCTCTCTGGTGCAGCAGAAATAAAGCGTGGAGGGAAATCACCTCACTAATTTCTTTTGGAATTTTCCAACTTGCAAAATTTAGCTATCAGTTTTCAGGTATGCAGTTACCCGAATCATGCACAATAATAATGGGGCAGAAAACACTTGTGAAGAGGCAGATATTAGTACTTCCTTTGCACTGGTCATACAAAAAAGCATAACTCTGCTAGGTAAAAAGAAACATTGCTTCTCGGTACCCATCTTGACATCCTGCAGAAAGAGTTTATTAAGGCTGTAAATATAGCTGTATTCAGCAGCTTGTTGTACAAATTATCTCAATATCAGACGCACAGCGAAGCAGTTTTACGTCACTGCCTACCAGTAATAGCAACGCAGAAGCAGAGGTGTTGAATTTAAATGTCAGCCATGACCTGAAGCTCTTCGCATTTTCCCACACTCGATTTGCACCGTCCAGTTTTCCTGAGAGACTCCTGTGTTTGTACTTTCTGTGTATAACTTGGGATCTTACATTTGTGTGTACACAATTTTTCCTCTGCATTAGAAGTTGAAAGTCTGCATTTGGAAGGTGGCTTAAGAATTCTGTCTTGCTATGGAGTAAAGTGGTAATCATCTTAGTGAATTGCTGGTTTTACAGCGTCCAGCTACTAAGATAGAATTGGAGAAAAGATAAGGCCACTGATGTGAGTAAAATGTATTAGTTATGACAGAGCAGAGCCCTTGTTCCTGATTCGCAAAAAGCAAAGATTTTCTTAACTCAGTAACTAAAGCTAATTCTGCCCAAAATACAAAGGCAAACATGTATCAAGTTGAGATCAAGTGTGGCTTCAGTTATTTATTGATAATTTCAAACATTTTTGCTTCCTAAAGATACCTGGAACACTATTCTTTGATTAATTGGAAAGAATTCTGGTATTATTTTAGCTATAAGGAGTAGTATTAGTCAGTAGCTAACATTAGCTACTAAAAAATGGCTCCCGGGGTGGGAGGGAAAGAAGTACAACATAATTATTTCAAGTACTGAATGATAGCCAGCCATTACTAGGAAGGTGTATGTGGGAATAACTAAGAAGCACTGTAGGTAGGAAAACCATTCTTTCCAAAGCTGATTCATTAGGGGTGTAATTTCATGAGCTGGAGCGCTTAATCTGAGCACTTGGCAGTAGAGGCGCAGCTATAAGGAACACGTTACCAGTGAACAGCAACAGATTAAAAAAGGACCCCGTAGTGATTTCTCGGCCAGATGCTTCTTGGTTGTATTGCAGGACTGCGCTGCACCCAGCCTACCACTGCCCAAGCCCACGTGTTGTGGAATGGTTTATGCTATGGGTAAGTTTGGGCAGCTCCTGTGAAAAGATGTTTCTCAAATCAGTGGCCACAAGGAACAGCATTGCAGAAGGTGCTGCGGCACATCACTGCTGAGCCAGGCGGCTGTTTGCATAGTGAGAGCAATATGGCATTTTCAGCTTTCCCTGGGACCACGGTAGTTGCAGGAGCAGAATCACAGAATCACAGAATCGTCAGGGTTGGAAGGGACCTCTGGAGATCATCTAGTCCAACCCCCCCGCCAGAGCAGGGTCACCTACAACAGATTGCACAGGACAGCGTCCAGGCGGGTTTTGAATGTCTCCAGAGTGGGAGACTCTACAACCTCTCTGGGCAGCCTGTTCCAGTGCTCCACCACCCTCAAAGTAAAGAAGTTCCTCCTCATGTTAAGATGGAACTTCCTATGTTCAAGCTTGTGCCCATTACCCCTCGTCCTATCAATGGGCACCACTGAAAAAAAGACTGCTCCCATCCCCCTGGCATCCTCCCTTCAAGTATTTGAAAGCATTAATAAGATCCCCCCTCAATCTCCTTTTCTCTAGACTAAAGAGACCCAAGTCCCTCAGCCTTTCCTCATATGAAAGATGTTCTAATCCCCTAATCATCTTCGTAGCCCTTTGCTGGACCCTCTCCAGCAGATCCCTGTCTTTCTTGAACTGGGGAGCCCAGAACTGGACGCAGTATTCCAGATGCGGCCTCACCAGGGCAGAGTAGAGGGGGAGGATGACCTCCCTCGACCTGCTGGCCACACTCCTTTTGATGCACCCCAGGATGCCATTGGCCCTCTTGGCCGCCAGGGCACATTGCTGGCTCATGGTCATCCTGTTGTCCACCAGGACTCCCAGGTCCCTTTCCACAGAGCTGCTCTCCAGGAGGTCGGCCCCCAACCTGTACTGATGCATGGGGTTATTCCTCCCCAGATGCAGTACCCTACATTTACCCTTGTTGAATTTCATTAAGTTCCTCTCTGCCCAACTCTCCAGCCTATCCAGGTCACGCTGTAAAGCAGCACAGCCTTCTGGCGTATCAGCCACTCCTCCCAGTTTAGTGTCATCAGCAAACTTGCTGATGGTACACTCTATCCCTTCGTCCAGATCATCGATGAATATATTGAACAGGACTGGACCCAGTACTGACCCTTGAGGGACACCACTTGTTACTGACCTCCAACTAGACTCTGCACCACTAACCACAACCCTCTGAGCTCTATCTGCTAGCCAGTTCTCAATCCACCCCACTGTCCATCCATCTATCCCACACTTCCTAAGCTTGCCAGTGAGGATGATGTGGGAGACAGTGTCGAAAGCCTTGCCAAAGTCAAGGTAGACAACATCCACTGCCCTCCCCTCATCCACCCATCTAGTGACCTCATCATAGAATGCTATCAGATTAGTCAGACACGACTTCCCCTTAGTGAATCCATGTTGACTACTTCTGATAACCTTCTTTTCATCCAGGTGCTTTGAGATGATACCCAGCACAAGCTGTTCCATCATCTTTCCAGGGATGGAGGTGAGGCTGACAGGCCTGTAGTTTCCCGGGTCATCCTTCTTGCCCTTTTTGAAGCAGCACAGATCCATTTCTGACTACAGACATGGAGATAGTTGGCAACTATATCAGGAGTCCTCGTGAAGTGAGCAAGCTCCTACTCACTGCACGCCACAAAGAACAGCTCATGGTATCTGTGCCAGGAGAGTTAGAGCAGGCAGAGCTGACTACTTTGCTAGTCATTTCCTATGGTTATATACCCATTTCATGACAGGCTTTGCTGCTGCTGTGGGAAGGCATGGTCTTTCAGCAGTGTAGGAAGAACTTCAGGAAACGGAAGGCACCTCTTATTTGGTTCAGTAATGATGGGATCACAAACATAAGATTTCCAAGATTATTTGGATGCTGACTTCCACCTCCAGGGTTGGAAAGATGATGGGTAGGCAGTACGGTATTCATGAGATTCAACCCACGCTATTTCAGGGTGACAGTCACAAATGAAGCCATCGCAGCCTTGGCTGTCATTAGCTTCCTCGAACTGTGCCATAGCCACTGGTGCAACACACATCACATCTGCTGCCCTGACCAGATGTGATGGTTCATCATCAGGAAGGATGTTGTCCCTCTGCAGTGTTGCAAACCATTGTAGATCATCATAGCCATCACTTCCAACTAGTTTTGCAAGGTGCATAATATGTTGTATAACTGCTGCCTGGCAGCAAAAAGGCCAGAAAGCACCTGGAATTGGTCCCATCAAGATCGAGGGAGTCACCGTGCCATTCAGCAGAGTTGTCCAGCCTCCAACAATTCCTAGCTCAGGAACTTCCTGAGCCAGATTATTCCGATTTGAATGCGTCCAGTTGTTTTTGAATCCACATAAACTTTTAACATTCACTAAGTTGCATAGCTTGATTATATTTTGTGTGAAGAGCAATGTCACTCTCTCAGCCATCTTTTTCCGGGCAGGAGAATCCCAGACTGTGTAATCACTTCTCATACGAAGATTGCTTTGTAGGTTTGAATTTGTTGCCCCTCTCTGAGCCTTTTCAACATGTACCGTATCTGTTTAGATACAGGGAGAGCAGAATACCTGCATTTCTGGAAATGCAAAGGAAGATGCTGCTAGTCTGGCAGGAAGTAAGGAACCTTTCTTGAATTCAATATGCAGACACCTTTTGAGTCACTTGTACCTTCAGCTGTCTACTTTAGGCATGAGAGGAAGCTTTCAGAGGTGCACACCTCTCTTCATTAATGATACAATCTCCTGGGAAACTTCGGGTGGATATTCAGACAACTTTTGTTAGGAGTCTTCCTGCTTCTGCTGTCTTCATGCTCACCTGGGTTTCTAACATAGATGCTCTGAATTGCGTGTCAGATAGTAAAGTAGATGCTATGAGTAACCTTCATAAAGGCATCTAGAGAAGTGAAGACTTGGGTACAACACCCTTGTTAGCCCGGGCAGATTCAACCTTATATCTCCTGTGAGATTTCTATAGCTTCTTAGTTTGTGTGTGGCTCACCACTGCTGTTCTAGGTATACAAAAGATTTCAAATGGGAAGGCAGAAGAGGAGATTAGATTCTGTAGCTCAGTGGGTATGATACTGTTCAGGAGAGCACTGTTTAGAGAACATGGGTCTCAGTCTCTCATACAACATTTTTTTAATATAATAGACATGAAATACNAGAAAAGGCTAGAGGCTAGATAAAGTCAGGGAAAAGTGAATCTCAAGTTGGATCATTCTATAACTCCAGATTCCTTTATTTGCATCTTCATGCCCTCTAATAGCTTTTATATGGGTCATCAAAATATGTTCAACATCCCTGCACTTATGAAGGACATTCCTCTCTTCGTCAAGTAGGATACTGAATGTAGCTGGGAATAAAATAACAGTGTTGATTCCCAGACTAGAGAACTCTGCTTTTAGCGTCAATTTTTTATTCAAGCCTGTGTTGCCTGGGCAATGTCAGGGAAAATATAAATTCCCTTCTGTAGGAGGAAATGCTCTGCCTCCAAAATTCTAAAATGCTTATCTTTGTGTACAGCTGAAATATGATGAAGCATGTGTCCAGAAAAGTGTATTCCCAAGTCAGCACTTCAAGTGGGTGTGAATTTCAAGTTATTCAGAAATATTCAGTCATCAGTGGGGGGAGGAAGAGCACCAGATTTCTTTAAGTGCACATTAAAAGTGGCAGAGGCAGAGTGACCAGTCAGGCTCTTCACAGAGGTCAAGTATCTGCAAGCTTGTACTGCTGTTTCCAAGTGTCTCGATTTTCATCTGCATTGACACGTTAGGCGATAATCAGAGCAGGTCCATATTTGTTCATTTCTTGAACTAAAACCTTTACCCCTCTCCAGAGCTGTTAAAATCAAAAACCCTGGGTTTGCTCAACTTAACATTTAAAGAGTATAATGCAGAATTTTGGGTGTTGGTTCAGTTAGCCACACGGATGAAAGAGTTTTGCCCATGTATGTTACACAGAACATTTAAAGTCATGCCATCTTCCATGTCGCATGCATACAATTCAGCTTGGCTTTAGGCTTCTCTCTGGATCCCAGGGACTACTTAGCAAAACATCCCCTGACTAAACTTCTGGTCCGTGAGTGAATGAGCTGGAACATTTCACTCCGCAGCAGAAAATCTGGAAAGTGCTTTTCCTTTACCTCTCCCCATACTTGTAACCAAGTCAACAACTAAAATGATCTAAAAGAACCCCAACCTTAACCGAGTTGAAAGCAAGGCTGGAATGTAATTTAAGGCTCAAACACATGATGTGTGTTGCATACAATCTGAGTCTACACAACCGTTATGGGATAACATGTTAGAGTATTTACTGTTAAAAATAGGCACAGGGTTGTGCAAAGTACATATCCCGTGTCTTACCTTAATACGATGGGAATTTCTTCTGTTATGACTCTGTGGACACTGGTGATCCCAGGCACTTTTCCACTCGCAAGCACATCAATGTGCTGGAGAGCTTCATCTCTCTCTGGTTCATGTGAAGGATGAACCAGAGTAACATCATCTAAATTCAACAGCAAATATACAGTTCTTGGCCTGTGGGAGGCTCAGAGTCTGGCTTTCTACCTATCTAGCTCTAACCAGGGAGTTGGAGTGTACTACAAGCGGTAAAGAAGCGGAGAGCTTTGAAGTAGGACATGGAGAGGACGAAAGACTGCACAGTGGATTTCTACAGTAACTGCTAAAAGGGAAGTCTGAAAAGAGAAGCATGAAAATGGTTTACTGTCCCATCCCACTCTCTCCTTTCAAGATTTAATGCTTAAGGCTGTTCTCCTTTAATGAAACAAAAGTGAGAATCAATGAGTAGGTACATGTCAGATCTGATAGGGATGGTGGGACTACAGTGATAAGAGCTCAGAAGAGAAAGGAAAGTTTTGTTTGATGAATGGGAAGAATGAAACAAGTAGTGACTAAAATAGGGAAGATGGCAAAGAACTGCACAAATAATCTTAGGACCAGGACTTTGGTGGACGAGAGGAACTGATATAGCAGATGTTGACTGAGGGAAAGATAACAGCAGTCAAGATGAAAACTATAGTTCTGGGCTTGGACAGCAGTTCTGGCAGAGAGGGAAGAATACATCTTGAAGTTTCTGTTAGACAGACTGTATTTTATGAACTTGATTGACACAAGACTAAGGAATCTGTAGGCGCTATACAAGAAGTAGTTATTTTTTGAAGAATACAGAGGAGGAAAAGATGATGCCCAGTGACTGTATGATATAAAAGTTATGCTTCTTGAATTGAGTAAAAGGATTTGCTTGTTTCTGTTCCTCTGCAGACGGTACTTCACTGCCTAGTAGCAAGGACTGCGATATCCTTATCAAGGAAGTTTCTCCATCTTTGACAAAGCGATTTCATCCTTGCTTACAGCATGCTCCAGGCTGCATTCGTTTGATTTGTGTGTGTAAATATCCCGCATTGTAATTTCAACATGAGATCATCTCTGTAACAGTTCTCAACTGTAAAACTATCTCCTCCTGTGATTTTTAAAGTATATTTCTTATCCAAAGTTTTGAAAAAGCAGGGTCTTAAGAGAGACCTATATACCGCAGAAAGTAGCCACTTACAGAAGAGTTTCCAAGTTTCAGCTGCTTTGCCTGTTGTTAAAAGATCATGTCACAGCAATAATACTGTGAAACCACCTCCCTCTGCACACTCCTCCCTAAAGACCTAGTTTTCTCTCTCTTAAAAGAAGTAACTGTATACTTCCATAAAATCCGTCATGAAGAAGTAAAAAGCAAACCCTGAGCAAACGCCCAAACCTGCCTGGACTGGTAGTACCGATCCTTTCGCCACCTCACATGTAGCTGCACTTTGTTTTTATTTAATATCTAAGAACCACATGAAAGACATTGTGGGCATTGATAAGTCCTCATGGGAAATAAACACCCCAGGGCGGTTCTGTCTCTAGTGATAGTTCAGGTGCTTGCCAGACAACAGAAGCTACTAGGCAAACACCACAAGCTGGCCTGGAAGAAGTCGTACAAAGGTTCAGCTAGTGTGACCTCGGGATTCCCAGGGGCAAGGAAGGTGCGGACCTGTCGGCAGGCCGGGAGGGCTGCGCCTCCAGCACTATGCCACACATCACCCTCTGAAGGATGCTGACTCCGGCAGTTCAAAGAAACTCGCAGTCCTACGTTACACCTGGCTGCTACCTATCGACACCTCGGGCCTGCGCAGGAGTTTGAGCCGCCCCGGGGTGCTTAGAGGGTTGTTTCACATCTGTATCAACAGAAGAAAATCTCTGCTTTGCCAGCTCCCAGCAAAAGGTCTTAGCAGACACCTGTGCTGATAACCTCGACACCAGCTGTTATTTATTTACTACTGGCAGTTTTAAACCATCTTATTGTCAGCTGCTGCACAATGCTGTAGGAAATGCGATGCTCTTCCAGAGCCTTCTATTTGGTCGTATCACGCAAAGAGCTCATTCTGAAATACAGCAATAAAAGGAGATCAGAAATAAAACTCGGCTTAATGCAATAGGACTACAGCCATTTGGATTTCTGTTATTAGATCTGTCATTAAAGGCTGCTGGCACAGACACAGACTTTTTCATGCTTTCCAGTTTTCAGTCTGAGCAAATATTCCATTTTTTTCCAGGGTCGTATGTTGCTCTTCAGGAAAAAAAATTAGTTTAATCAGCTTATTAGAAATTGTTCCTGGGATATCTCCATTTTATGTTCTAGAAGTGTTAGAAACACAGCTCCACGCAGCCACAGTTCCTGCTTAGAAATACTAATTTAAAGCACCTTTGCCTTACAGTCCCTGAGCTGATTATAGGTTACACCAAAAACTGCGTGTGTGTGCTGGCAGCTTCCTCGCACTGAATGTGCTGATAACACTTCACCACACGATGCAGTCATGCCTAAATTACATTCTATACAGATAAGATAACACAAGTTTATTATAGTGGAACTATAAACAGAAAATCGAGCGATGCAATAGTTTTTACTAGTTATTTTTATTTAAAAAGTAGCAATCTCCAAAAAGTTGCCTAAAGTTGAGTCAGGAAAATATCCAGAAACGTAAAAAAGGCTCAACAATTCTGTAGTTTAGTAAGTCAATAGCAGATGGCTCATGTACTAGGGTGACTGAATATATAGAGATTTTTCTACTCACTAGATATACACACCCCAAATGCAGTTGCAATCTAAAACTGATTACAAAAACAGAGAAAGGGGAAAAAAAGAGATGCATAATCCACCCACCTTATGAGTTTCTGGCAATTTTGCTTTCAAACACATCCTTAGCCAGTCTCACAGTATTAGTCATTC
Source organism: Ibidorhyncha struthersii (assembly GCA_013398815.1). NCBI lineage: Eukaryota > Metazoa > Chordata > Aves > Charadriiformes > Charadriidae > Ibidorhyncha > Ibidorhyncha struthersii. Next base: position 228,633 of record VZSZ01009250.1, read on the forward strand.
TAACTATAAAGAAATTCTAACTATAAGGAAATTGTTTTAGATCCTAATTTATTTTTAACGGTGTACTGTGTGAAAAGGCCACCAATTTTGCTGCCGTTCTGACACAACACATTCAAATGTCATGCCTGTGTTTGTCCTCCTTATATCTGCATTTGCCAATAAGAGTCCACAGTAAATTATGCAAAGTGTGGTAAACCCTCTTCTTACGTCAGGAAAAGGAAGGAGGGGAGGGGTATTGGTGGTCTGTGCATCTGAGTGGTATCACCTATACCACCGATGCAAGTGAAATGAGTTAAAATAGGATCTGTGCTGGGAGTTAAACCACTTTTAAAAATTAGCTCAGCCAATGTGAATCTCAGGAAGGAATAATGCTTTTTATTTTTTTTGGCTTTTCAATTTATTTTGGTTTAAACAGATTCCTAATCAAATTAAGCTAACCTAGAAAGATCTTTAGTCATGCTCATATGATTTTGTTAGAGACAGCCTTTAGCAGGGCAGCAGGAGCTCTCCGAAAAGGAGAGACAGCAGCTGAGCTAGGTAGTTTTCACAAATGAATGGCAAAAATATTCATGCAGGGTAAAAAAGATTAAGACAACCTCTCCTCCCCAAAAAAGATATTGAGAGGAAAAAAAGGAAAATAAAAATTAAAAAAAGTAGATTCCTGATAAGGTGAGCACGATACCATTTTGTAGCGGAGATGGTGCGTGGCTGTGCTGTACTACAGCAGAATGTCAATTAAGCACTGTACGTTGAAAGATCTTTGCACCGATCAACTCACAACTCAAAACTACTATTGATTCATATCAGTGATGCTTCACGTTGCTGGGGTTTGTGCCTTTTCTTCTGCATGTTACCATCCTTAGGCCCTTGGCAGCAAGTGCAGGTGTTTTTTCAGTTGGTGGATTTCTTCTGGCAAATGAATCTTTTGAAAGGTTTTCATCATTCCTCCTCCCGTGTTGGTTGACTGAGGGGACAACCAGAGTCAATGTCCTTTCCTGTTGAGGTCTCAGGTAGAAATGTGCCTTCCTTCCAACTCTGAGGTGATTAAGAACCCACACTAAGGTATGCAGATCAGAAGCTGTTTGCATGAAAGACTCTGGGCTGCAAACATGAAATAGTATTTCTTTTTTGCTGCCTGTACAACATGCGAGTCTTTGGACTTAATTCTAACCTCTCCTGTATTCCCTGTGTACTATTACAAAGCAATAGTCAGTGTGGATGGACAACACTCCCATCACCCATAATGTGAGACCAAAATTGGGCATTTAATTTCCTGCTGGCTGTATTTACCTGTGTACACAAATTTTGCAAGAACAGCCGATAGATAGGGATTTCTATCAAACAGTATAATTTGGGGTTAAATTATCTAAATTGACAGATTGTTTTATCAGAAATATTTTAATTTAGATAAAAGTATGTTAGGCTTTTCATTGTCAAGTCTGTAACACATGTGACTAATAAAGACCAACAAGTTGATCCAAGAATTTACAATTTAAATAGCTGAGATTAATCTTAAGAAGATTTATGAGGAAAATAATTTGGAATGTTATATTACATAAATTAATAGTGACATACTTTTATGGGTAGTACACTTAGGAAATGAGTACAAAATAAACTAGGAGGTCGTAATATTCAAAGTTAAGCAATATAATTCAAACAAATTATTCTGTTATTTACTGGGAACCATATGTTCACGTCACAACCTATTTAAGTATTTATATTTTAGTCTATAGTACTTGGCAACTAGTTTTTTAATAAAGGGGCTCATAAGGCCAAGGGTGAAGAGGGATACCGTGTTACCAGTGCTCTGCAGTAAATTTGTAAATAGTTTTGATTATGAACAGTACAATTTGTAGACAGACCTGATTACCAATTTTTGTATCGAACATACCAATTTTTGTATCAAACATACTTTTCCTAGCTAAGATGCTGATAAAAATGTACCTCAGAAAACTAAGCAAGGGAACAACCTCAATAAATGATACTTTCTAGTTTATGTACTAAAACCAGCCGTATAGCACTTAGATACGTGAAAATGAGATTTTAACCTTTTGAGTTAGTTACAGATATTCAGTATTTCTGAAAATAAAGTCACTTTAACGTTCTATGAAATAATCATAACTTGGAGCTTTTCCATTAAGAAGTATTTTTAACATTTTACAGAGCCACTATACAAAGGCAATTTGTGCCGTAAACAGCCTGCCACCCAGATACTGCTGAGCTTGTTTTGAAGAAAAAATGTGTATAATCCTCAAGTTTACAGATATTGTACATCCAAATCCTTAAAAAGCCCAAGAAGTTAGAACAATGGAAGGGGATGGCAACATTTATAAACCATTGTATCATGATTGTTCCATAATATTAACTTGAAATCATTATTTTTAGTACAGGGTTTCCATTGTCTTACTCTGTACTTACAGTATGCTGAGGGGAGCACTGAGTTTGCAAGGTTTGAGTTATGAGCTGCCATTAAGTTACTTGATAATATATTACTCTCTATGATGATGATATATCATTTTGATGGACCTTGCAAATACCTAAAGGAGGTTGTACATTTAGAGATAAACAAGTGTTACACAACTTACTTTACGTACAAATCTTACTTTGTACCTGCTAAAAAACAAACCCCCAGACTGAAGAGGAATTTAACATTTAAGACATTTACATACATTTTTCAAGCATACCTGAAGGACTTAATGGTATGTTTAATTTTCAACAGATTTTAGCACTTGAATGACGTGTTGTCTTAATTCATTTGACTCAGGATCAGTAAGTGTTTATGGTTTCAGCCTAGATGTAAGTTAGACAGTTTGAAATGCAATTAAAGGTATTGAAATAAAGTAAGATCTTAACTATGCATCTAAGCATAATTACTGAGTTTCGATTACTTTTGAAAACTCAGTTTAGAAGTGCAAGTTTACACCAGCAGGTGTGAGTTGAACATGATGGGACATCTTATCCTTTTACCAAAGAAACTTAATTAGCAACGGTCATGAAGATATGGCAACGCGGGCCTTCAGCTGTCCGCAGAGGCACTCAGAAGATTGGAGCCTACAGAATCCCTGCATCTGCAGCGGTCGCGCAGCTCCTGCTGACTGCACCAGAGCTAGCTCAGGCACGCTAACCCACACTGCATGCACATCTTTTAATTGCACTGTAACATGATCAGTTTTGCTTAGAGATTAGAAAATATCTTTCCACTTCCTCCCAGTGAATAACGATTCATTCAACTTTTAGGTCCAAAGGTCTTCAACAAATAAATAAAAGCAAGATTAATTTTATTAGTGAAGTACTTTATTATAAAAACCTAAAGATTTCACAAGATGAACGCTTACACAAGTAATAAAAATGCAGAAAACATTTCCCTGTATTTATAAATATGCAACTTGTGTTTTCTTGGAAATTTTATTCGCAGCTTAGTTTTTTGCTGAATCCAAAGTAAGCTTGTTTCCTTACAACCATATGGAAGCTCTTGAGTTAGCTCACAGCTGAAAAATGTAGTTTTCCATGGGACATATTGTATGCTGAGTGATTGAATCTAAAAGAAATAAAATAAGCAGGATTATTTAAGATAAAATGCACAAGAAACAGATTATAAAGCAACAACGTACTTCAGAGCAATTTCTGGTATAAAACACTTCAGCGGACTTGAGAACCCAGATAGAGAAGGACCTTGAAAAAAAGAGCAGTCGAGTGATAATACTACAAAAACTTATCATTTACTTAAGTTTAAAAAAGGTGCTGCATAATCTACCTATATGCTTTTTATTGTGGTCAACCATGAGTGAATTAATTGGCAGTCAGTATTAACAGCAGAAAGCAGACAACCACAGACCAACTGGATTGCAACAGTGAAGTGTCAAACATTAGACAAAATTTCATGTCTGATTTGATTTATTTGATTAAGATGGCGATTTGTAGATGACTGTTCATACTGTTACATAAACAGTTGCTGAGAAAGGGACTGAATTTCAAACGCCTGTATCTTTCCTTTAAAGTACCATCTAGAAATACTTCTTTTTTTCTGAGTCTTGATGATTCATCATTTAAAATCCATTAGCTGGATCTTGCTCCATGACTCGTGAGCAGGACGTAACAATTAAAAACAGGACCATCAGAATGCAAAAGGGAACTGAGAAATTTGTGAAGGGCACAAAGAATTCAGAGTCCTTTTTCATTGGCAGCTGGATACGCAATTCCTTCAGCCCACTGACGGGTTGAGCGTGGCCTGTCCAGCCGTAGGTAGCTCATGCGATGCTGGACCTGGGGTGAGACAGAACTCCATGCAACCAGTAAAAGAGTGGGATGCGCCACTTGCGTTGTGTGCCACTTCAGATCATTACCTTTGTTCATCTGTAATTTATGACTGGAGTACTACTATGTGAAACTTTTGTGTTTAATTTTCTACATCACATTTTCAGTCTTGCACAAACCTTTGGTTTCCTCGTCTGGTCACTTTTTTTCTGGCCACGCTTGCTCTTAAAGTCATCTTTGAAGCCAGAGAAAGGCACAATAAACAATGCCTTCTTCTTATGCCTCTCTCTCAAATCTTCACAATTTTATCTTATACTTTAAGAAAGTATCACATAACATTTGCATTTAGATGAGTAATTTTCCCTTATGGCTCACTTTTCCTTTCTTCTTTAGTGCTATTTTCTTTCAGGTTTTAAGTCATTATGATCTGATAGCATTAACAGTCAAGATTTTAGGACTTGCTTGTCTAGTCTCATGTAACATCAATTCATGTAGCACATTTATTGCTGGAGTCTGAATGAAGCACTATCTAGAGAACTCTGACATAGTGTATGATGAAAATTTAATCTGAATTTTTCTAGTACGGAAAAAGTCCCTTTTTGGAAAATACCCTTATCTTGTCTGAAGGAGAGAGTGTCCTGGGCTGGAAGATGTGAATCCTACGCAGATTATGAAAAGCTTTTCTTTGAGGGTGAAGATATTGCAATTTTACATCTAGTTCCCTGCAAACAGATAACCTTGAGAACTGTGGTGTCCATAATGGAAAAGCAATGGACTAACAACTCTTGGAAATTTAACAGCAGATTTTAAAAATAAACTTTTTTGCAAGTGAAATAGAGACTGCAGAACATTGTCTTTCAGTTGTACAATATATAATTCAGGAGAGATTATCAGAGGGTGCCAATTGCCGTATTTCAGTAGCGCTATGCCAGTTTATACCGGTGAAAATATTTCTTACTACATCTTAAATTGAAATACATGCCATTTTAAAAAGCAATTATCCTGTGGGGGTTTCCCCATAATTTAGTTTGCTCTAAATGAAACAGTCGTACAAAAAATAAGTTTTAACATCTCTGGATGAAATTTGTTCTTAGTAGAATTACAATGGTGTGTACCAGGACCAATATCAAGCAGTCTTAGTTGTAAGAAAAAGTCCTCACCGTGGACATAACCTTCCTGAAAACTTTACGGTAGCAGTCTGTTCCATTTTCTTCCCTCCATAACCTCAGTTTAGTGAACTATTTACAGTCAATTTTTGAATACATATTCCCCAATATTTTATATGAGTTGAAATTTACTGTCTTACCTAATACCCATTTTTCTGATAAACATTTTATTTCCTGGTACTTCTTCCCTGGGTTTTTCCCTATACAGATTTTTGCCTGACGTAACGCGTTACATATTTTCCCTCCCGACAGCTGTATAAGTTCAATCAGCTTTTTGCAGGGTGGCTGACTGGTAGGAGATACAAACATGACAGGCTGGTTTGAAAAGAGATTCTGCTGGTATTTTCCTGTTGATAGTTGTCGCTGAAGTCTGCAGATCTGTATTTGAGGAAACAAGGTAATTAATTAATGTGTTGCATTTCCACTAAAAGTCAAACAAATCCTTGTATTCATTAATTCAGAAAAAAAGAATTATAGTATATGAGTACGAACTTTACTTTTCCAGGTGTATCAGAAACCCTTGGGTAAACTACATACAGAATTTGCTGTACTTGATCAATACAATTCCCAAACCAGAATTGAGACTATTTCATTAAAGGTCAGACGCTTTACCTATAAAACTTGTTAGAGCACTTGACAGTATTATTTTTCACCGTAATCTTACATTCTTATTTTTATAACACTAGCCATCACACAGAAATACTAAAAGACATTATAAATAATTACAGCCCTCCAGCACAAATACAAATCGTGAAAGCCTTTACAGTACATAGTACCCATCAGTTTGTATCAGGGACCTTTACAAACATATCTAATTCACAGTTTAAACTAATTTAGGACCTCTTTTCCTCTCCTGTGCTACCCAGATACAAACTGCCATTTTATCTCAGATGTATGAATTGACACAAATGTACCAGAACTCAGAGCAAACCACTTCATGTAAATTCGTTTGTCTCCACAAAAACAAAAAAGAAGCCCTCTGGAATGCTGTGCAGCCTGTAACACTTGATCATTCAACAAAAACCTGCTTGGTCTTTATGAGGCAAATTTTCTTCTCTGTATATACCAGGCAGGTTCGGCAATTAAAGCTATCTCCTTTAGCTATAGCGTGCATAAAAGCAGGGCATACAACAAGTGTACACACCGTAGTAAGCAATATAAAATTTTCATACTAAAATAATAAAAAAAAAGCAAGCTTCTGTTTCTTAGAGCAAGGTTGCCATTGACCTTCCAAATTAATGTATGTAACATGTCTGATTCTGTATCTCTTGTCAAAATTTGGAAAATTTATAATGAGACTGGAGTTAATAGTAAGACGAGAACAAAAATAAATGTTTCATATCATATGGCGCTTGGAATTTTACATATAAATGATCATCATGAGCACATAACATAGAGGAAAGGTCACTCTGTATGTATCTGGTTTATATGAGTTGGCTGAATGGGAAACTGTAGTCAATGAGGAGGTGTAACTGGAACAGTGGAAGAAATTATTTGTTGAGTGGATTCCTTCCTCCAGTCTTGGTGCAAACCTGCTGTGAAACCATAGGCACTTAAGAATTTAATGCAATAATATACGTGCTTGGCAGATGTGCAGCCAAAGTAAGAGTCTTCACCTGGTTTACAGGGGTTTATAAAGCTGAACGGTTCCATGGCATGTTCACAGATCCCTAGATAAAAGTCAAAGTGAATTGCCTTCGCACTTCTGATCAATTAGCTAGATGAAGCACCTGCAAAGCATGAAGCCCGTGCTAACATGAGACTTCATGGCTCAGGGGTTCTGTGCCACTGTCCTCTGCTGTTCTTGGAGAAGTCAATCCCAATCTGAATTTTGAGATCTCCTCCATCAATAAATAATTCAGCTTTCTTACATGGTTAATTCCTTGGCTGAAAAATAAAATTGATTCTTTGCATTCTGAGTTCAGCGAGTTACAAAGACAGTGGCTGCTATGGATGAAGCAGGCCAAAAAGACTCAAGCACAGTCCAAGAAATACCCTTTATTTTCTATTCTTCTGTGAACTTAGGTTTATGAGAGACACAGCACCTAATCCTGTCTCACGGATGTCAAACAGCTGCTAAATAATTTTGTTGATCGCAGTATCAAAGCAGAGTTATATTGCAGATTTTGGACCATCTAAACTGATTGAATATACCTGATGGCCCTTCTTGTACATAAATTGGCACCCAACATTTACACATGTGCAGAAGTTCTGGTTTTGGACTCGGTAGAGTACTGCCTACCTCCATCTGAGCAGAATGCTCTTCTGTGAATATCTGTCTGCTGGGAATCTTGATGTCATGAAATATAGAAAACTGAACAATGTATGGTTTTAATATATGGTATCAGACTTGGGATTCGCTAAGAGTACCACTTGGTGATGAGTCTTGTGAGGCTTAGAGGCAATAATCACTGTCTTAAAATGCGACTAGCTGAAGAACATGAAACACTTCGCAATCTGATTTACAGAGCAGTGTCGTGATTTTGGTATTACTAAGACTGCAATAATTTATTTTAGTGACTTGAAAAACTGTGCAATTATGAAACTACAAAAGTGCTTGTGGTAAGCAAAGTCAACAAATTAAAGAATGCACTGTAGTGAAAAATAACAGTCTATTCACATTGACCTCAGAACAGCCTTATGACAGACGCAATGCCATCTTAGTTGATCTGACACAGAGCTCTCTGGAATTGTTTATTGGGACAAATCAGCTGCAACCGACAGAAGACAATTACCAAGAGGCCTTAATGTGAGTTTATCTAAAATAAATCAGATTTAACTCAAAAAGACAGAAGTTACAGTTTTTGTCAACCTGGAACTCTTAAGATTTTAAAGATGAAAATTATTAGGATTGAGAAGCCGTTATCTTAAAAATGCAATAGGACCTTTGTTAGATAGAAAACATCCAATATAACTTGTTGCAATCCTGCTATTTCACGTATTTTAGGGAATATTATTTAAAAGGGCTAATTGTATTCCCACTTCCTCAAACATTTCCACTGAAAGAATTTATTCACAGCCACTGTAATGAAAACTCATTCATATGACACATCTTCCTATAGAAAGAAATGTTCAATTAAATGACTATTAAAAGCAAATGTGTACACAGCTAACCATCAAATCAGGAAATCAAAATTTTGAGCACCCTTCTTGCCTGATGTCCATAAATAGCGTGTTTAATTCTATACATTTAGTACATATTAAAGGAAACTAGGAAGGTGAAATGCTGACATGCTCTAGAGAGGATTTTCTTAAACTGCCTTTAAAATTGCAGCTTTGTGTATTATCAGTGCATTTGAGAGGAGGACAGGGTAAGAATATAGTATATCTTGGTGGCATCATCAAAGGAAAGCTTCAGCATGGAATGTCAACTTTATGTTTCCTTCGTCTGGATCACCACCACCACCACAGCTTTCCCGACAGGCTGTGTTGGATTTGCCCAACCACACTGGGTCCACGCACAGGTCTTAGAGGTAGGGAAAAACCACAGCATTTACTTTCAGAGCTCAGAGAGTAGGCTGAAAGGTAAACTTTGCTTTCTGGCCCACTAACCTGAAAGAAACGCCACTAGCCCGTTGCTGGAAAGGCAGCTAGCTGACCACACAGGGTTTGGCGGTGGGATGAGAGGGCACAATCTAGCTCTTACCCCTGAATTGACTCAGCTGCCTTTGCAACATCAAAGCCTACGCGGCACTCCAGGGGTGCTCCCAGCCCTTTGAAACTATACACATTTCGCGTAAGCTTTTACAAATAAATAAATAATTCCTCAGCGGAGACCAAGCCTGGGAAAATATCAGACCCCAAAAGTGACTATTTCCACAAATTGTGTATGTATCAGTTGGTAGTTACGGTTACAACTGTGTCTGTCCCTATTATAACAGACAGCACCAATTTTCCTTTCTAATTATAGTTGTTAGCAGATGGATAGAAAAACAAAATGTTATGAACGCACCTATTTACTCTTTTTGGTAAGATCCGAAGTGTTAACCTCATTCTTTCTCTAGCTGTATGAACGGCAGGAAGATGCCTCATATGTACACATTTCTCATAAACGTACCATTAATTTAGATTTCTGTTTGAACCTCAGTTTTGAAAGGAAAAAAAATATCACTCTTGACAGAACTAAAACGTATGGGGAATGTATGATAAAGAAACAGAGCCTTTCTTCATTATGAAAAAAAACACCAAACATTTCACCAACTATTGTCCCTCCTGTAACTGATTTTCCATCCCCACAAACCAAAAGAGCATATATTTAAAAAAACCTCTAAAACTTTGTAACTTTGCCTTGAACTTTATGAAAATAGCTCCTTCTGGGTGGCGTGCAGGAAGAAACACAAAATCCCCATAAAAGTCCAAGGGTGTGATCTTTTTATGAGTCTCAGGAGATAGACATCAATTCCCACAAAGGTATTATCTCTGAATGGATACCTGAATTCATGCAACAGAAAATGAAAGAAAACTAGTTCTTCTTGATGTACTTGGAAATTTTTCAGCATTGAAACTGCTAATGTCCTATGTAGAGCACACAATTTTCAGTGTAATTCCAGAAAATAGCACATGAAGAAATTTCTTGTCTGAAATGCTATTAGAAGAATACTACTTCACAAAAACTAAATGGAGAATATGGTTATGATTTATTACAATTAATAGAAATCATATTTGTAGGCTAGAATGTGAAGTACTAGCTTAAAAAATATTATAATTTAGCCACCTGTAATAATTATGTGTCGAAAATTTGTGCATGCATTACACAATCAATGTATGCATAACAGTAAATCTTTATTACTAATTTCTCTTATTCACCAGAGGTAAATAAATCTACAAAACCAAACATGATTTATTTCATCATTACTATTTGAGCATTTAATACAGGATTGGAAACCTTAACAACGCCTATTTGAAAAGGCTATTTTTTAATGAATTTTTTACTGAACTTATAGAAAGCTATAATTATATCTTGGTTACTGTTACTTTCAAATAAAATAAATAGTTTTTATTAAATGAAAACAGCAGAAGATAAAATTGCAGACATAAGTTTGAAGAGAGAAGATTGCATATTTTATGGTTTATATCTATATAAAGAGCAAGTATTATTTCATTTGATGTTGCTAAGAAATTGCTCATTTTCACTAAAAAGGATAGGACTGTTGAAGTCTTATGGATTACTGTACCACTCTGCAACTATTAGATGACAGAAAAACATAAAATTGATAAAGTCAAAACCCCAGACTTTATGGTTTGATAATCTACAAATTTAACGGAGAGAGACACATAAGACAAGATATTCATTTAATGTCACTGGGTGATGTTGCTGGGGAAATATTAAGCTCTAAGATTTTAATATTCACACAATTTCAATATGGATAAATATACCGGCCAAGTCATGTTTACATTTTCAGTTACTATAATTCTGCACAAAAACCTTGTGAAGAACGCACTCAAAGCTAAAACACTGTTAGGAAGCATTACACTTGCATGGTTATATGCGTTTTCAGACAGTCCGTCATTTAGTAAAAATTTAAAAGAAAAACACATATGTGGAACCCCATGTACATGTAAAGATCAAGGGCTCACACACATCCACACAAGTGGAGCATCAGCCTGCTCCTGATAAAGAAGAGCGTTTTGCAGCCTGCAGACTTCTGAAAGTCCTGTTATCCTGCAGTGAGGAATTTGCAGAATCTGCAGGACCCTACAGGGATCAAGGAAGTTTGTGTTAACAATGCAGTACTCCTGCAGGACAAAGAAGAAATGTGCTGGTTTTCATCTTGCTAAATATCAGGTTTAATAGGAGAATAGAAGCGACTAACCAAACAGCAACTCTGTTTTTGTAGGAACAATGTGTGACATACATTTTCTACTTAAATTAAACATACAGCATTGTAGTTTCATTTCTTTGTAATTTATTTTAGTAGTTTGCTGTTTTTTTTAACATGATGAGAGTATTAAAATTGAAATAATATTCATTAAAATCTTTAATTAAAGATTACACTGAAAAGCTTTACTAGATAAATAAATTGGTGCTCTCCAGTATAAAAGAGTGTGTTAAGAGCTGGAATCAACTTCCTTCAGCAAGCTGTTTCACAAAGAAATAGATCTGCACCTTTGAAGAATGTTATCCAAATTAATGGAAGACCACATGGATGCAGGACCCCAACTGGCTCAAGCTGTACTTCCATACCATTATCTCAACAGCACCAGGAACCTCATTCCACTCTTTTGCATGAAATGCATTTGTTATTGCTAGTGATCTTCATTCTCAGAATAACATTCAACTTGCAACATTCAGGCAAATTATTTACAAATATTGCATCCTTATTTCTGAATATTTATTGAAACAACGCTTTTCCATTGGTTATTAATATCACTTGGCTAAAATAGAAGCTCCCTTTCTGTCAAATTAGAGAAGCGTAAGCCTCCAGACAGACAGACATAAGAACGCACTTTTTGAATGCTTGATAAGGCTATATTAGCACCCCAGCACATACGTACAAACTGAGAATACCTACAGGCAAACTTGATATGTGTTTGTGTGGTGGAAGAAGACTGGTGCACTGAGCCAGGAGCCAGAAGCAGAGGGAGATAGAGTGGAAAATTTGGTCCAGAAAAAAGAAACATTCGATGTCTGGTCTCGAAAAATAAAAAGGAAAGTAAAAGCAGGAGAAATGGCATACAGTAAGACTATATTATCTGGAAAATTCTTCAAAACATTTTTTTTCCCCTCCTCTGTATATTCCTTCATGTGTTTCCTGGCCAAGACGAGGGCGAAGGGAAGAAGGCTAGAATCCAGACAATTTAGCAGATATTGTTTCTTTCCACTGCATGTTGGCAGACAACCTTGCTTCTCTCGAATCCCATAGACTGATAAGAAAAGTTAATTTCACCAATTTATTCTCTGAAAGACTGAGTCCCGGCGGGAATGCTGTATGAAATTGTTTGGCAAATAAATCTACTGTTTGGCAGATATTCAAAATTATACTGGAAGATGTTTGAACCATTTTTTCCGGCATAGCAAATTTTTGCAGGAAAAAAGATAACAGAATCATTTATTTTTAGTTTAATTTCCTTGTTTTCCAGAGGTAGAACTATTTTTAAATACTATGTAATATCAACATTATCAACTATAGATTAATAAAAAACAAATTAGGGTAAAACAATAAGTCTTCCCTTTTGAGGATAAGTATGACTTCTAAATCAAGGAGCTGTATTTCCAATATACATCACTTAAAAACAGTCTGCTGAGCTTGTAAGACGTGGTCACTTTACTATAACTATTCGTTTATAACTTCAAAAAGATTCTGAACTAAATATATTTGCATTTGGTTTCAACACAAAATAATTCTTTCTGAAATTTTAAAAAAATATTTCATTACATATTAGCTAATGAAGGAAGGATTTATCAGGATCAGAAATTTAAACCTTGCTTCAGAAATATCTCAAGAGCTCGTCCATCCTTGGTTTTGTCTTATTTCAAGAGAATTAAACTCAAGCGACTAGCAGGCAGTGATAAGACTGCAAATTGCAATTGCAAATTTATGTCAGAATTCTGCAAATAATTACCAATTCTAATCGGGAGGTGTTTTCCTCACCCAAATATCAATAAAGCAGCGCTGTGCCATGCGTCTCTCCAAAGTGGTATACGAGTGTGGCACGTACAACTCTGTGCCCTGCGTCACTAGCATACCATGAGGGTTACATGTACTACAAGTGGCAAGCCCCCGAGGATCCCAGTAAAATTCAAAGACAGACATTCTCCACCTCCCTACATAATCTAGCCCAATGCTTATCTTCTTTTGAAATGAGAAAGCTTTTCTTAATAATATAACCTAAATTGCCTCTGCTGCATTTTGAGCCCGTTACTTCTTGTCCTAGTGCCAAGGGACACGGAGAACAATTTATTCTCTTCCTATTTGCAACAACCTTTTAAATGTTTGAAGACTGTTATCATGTCTCCCCTCAGTCTTCTCTTCTCTAGACTAAACAAACACAGTTCTTTCAGTCTTTCCTCATGGGTCATATTTTGTAGACCTCTGATCATTTTGTTATTCCCCCCTGGATTCTCTCCAATGGATCCACATCTTTCCTGAAGTGCAGTGCCCAAAGCCAGACACGGTATTCCAGCTCAGGCCCTACCACTGCTCTACACGCTGCAAACAATTCATGTCTCTTATGTATAGCATTCCTGTTAACGCATCCTAATATGCCTGCTTCTTTTATCAGAGCGTGATGTTGGTAACATATATTGTTTTGGATCCTCTAAAATACTCAGTTGTTCTTTTGGCAGAAATATCGCATTGTCAATCTCATCTTGTGTTTCTGCAGGTGATTATTTCTCCCTACTTTGCACTTGTCCTTCCTGAACTCCATCGTACCTATTTCTGATCATTCCTTACATCTCTCAAGGTTATTTTAATTCCAGTCTGTCGTGGTTTAACCCCGGTAGGCAGCTAAGCACCACATAGCTGCTTGGTGCCCCTCCACCTCAGTGGGATCGGGGGTAGAATCAGAAGGGTGAAAGTGAGAAAACTCATGGGTTGAGATGAAGACAGTTTAGTAATTAAAGAATGGACAGAGTTAATCTACAGTTCTACTACTTTAGGTTATGATTAATCAGACTTTCCAGCCTGGGAGCTTAGCAAAATCCTAGACAACAAGTACAGTATATGGGTGAGATAGCTGTACATTTTATGCCAGTGATGCCAACGTGTGCTGGTGTGGTGGCCTCATTACCAGTATGACAAAGAGCTGATTTGAGCATATATGAATCCTCTCTGTGCAGCAGATCTAAGCGAGCCATACTGAATCCACCATTTTGGCCTGGAACCATTGGTGGGACTCTCCATCTAATTCAGTTTTTAAATGTGTACAAGTTCACGTGTCTCAAAAATGCAACGGAAATAAAGTAAAATCAGAAAGTCTTTTACCTTAACTCAACTGACGGTTGAACAAACGCAGTTGAGCCAACATACAAACCAAGAAAACCTCAGCCTCCAAATAATTTGCTTTAGACCCAGCCATGACTTTAAAAGGTATGTAATATATACATGGACATGTTTTTCCTCACTGCTGACAAAGATCTATTCTGGCTGGATATATCCTCACAAGACCTTCAGCAAAAAAAGATACTTACATTCTTACTGGTTTAGTTCACACTGGGAGTGCACTTTTGAAACTAATCTCTTGGTCATTCCTATTGAGTGCACTTTTGGTTCCCACTGTGGAGCAGCCATCAAGGGCACAGACTGTACTCCTTCTGACTACTCTGTAGTCAGAAAGTGTGCTCAGTTCAGGGGAGCAGACTGGAACGAGCTCAGAGACCTGAAGTATGTGTTGTGCACAAGGTGCTCTTGGCACTACCTCATGCACTCTGCACATCCCTTTTCATTCCTCTGCATTACCGGCTTATAGATGCAGCCACAACTGAGCATGGAGTCACTTCTGGCTGATGTAATGGGGTAGTAATACAGGTATGGGATGCTTCTTTCAAACTGAATTATTACCTGCACAAAAATAATGACCTCAACTAAGTTTAGCCTATTTTCTAAATAACAGTTGCAACTTGCCCTCATTGTTACCTCACAGTTCATTCTCACATGGCAACAGGAAGGAGGAACATTAGTTGCATCTTGGCATTTAACCCCTCATATTGCAACCATTTTTATTTTATTTTATATATGGTATCCTCTAGGCTTAGTGAACTCTTCCAATCCACATAAGGCCAATTGTTTGTTGTTTTTTTTCAAACAAACTAGAACCTATTGCATGAGGCCAGTACCTAATCTATGAATAGGTCATTAATTTCAGAAGAGTAGCTTAAAGAATGAAGTACTAATGAAGTAAATAGCAATGTTTAAACACATGAAAGTAAACATATCTGCATTTACACAGACTGAAAGAACACATTTCCAGCTAAGTATATGTCACCGATGAAAGACCACACTGAAACAGAAATTCTGTGAGCAAATAACATGCTGCAGTTCCTGGAAAACAACCCGATATTCCCCATGCTTAAAGACTACACTTAATGAAGATACAGGACATGGAAGATAGTATTTGCATAAAATACATTAAAAATTATAAGCTTATTTCAACTACTTTAGAATTTTCAGATATTGAATCAGTTTGGACAGTCCAACTTTCTTTTTTAATCAACACAGGATTGTTGATTGCAGCAAGCTTCAAGAATGACATTTGTTTTGCTGGCTTAGGGACGTGGGGAATCCTTCGATTTGCCTTTAACAGTAAATGATAAATCCAGTGCTGTCAACAGATTTGCTATACCTGGCAAAGTGCAGATGAATAATGCTTTGATAAATAAAAGAGTTTTCTAATCCAGTAATAACAAAGTGAGTGATCTTGTTGAAAGGAAAAGCCTGGCAAATGTGAAGGGTTACACAGATGCTCCCAAAAGGCTCGTTCCCCAAACAGTTGTATTAACTCACAATAGAAGTAATCTTAACATTAAAAATAATTCCTAGTTTTATCTCTAAAATATTAATATGTGAGTCCTTTTGCTCTACCTCAACAGACTGAAATGATTTAAGCGAAGGCAGAGTACATTCTTCTCTCTACTCTTTAGTTTTAGCTGAATGCCATTGCAACGCCCAGCAGTAACTCAGTGTGTGCCAAACATGAATATTTTTAAGCGTCATTTCAGTTTTAAAGGCTACAGTAAGTGATGGGAACACAATCGTCTTGGGAATCTACAAATAACTTTAAAAAAGCTCATAAATCTGGCTTTCATGGTTTGGTTTTCAACAGCTTTATAAAATATGTCAAAGCTTGAACACAGTGAGTTCGTTTTCCTTCAAATTTCTTAGGATTGACTTTTCTCAATCTTTTTTTGATATGCTGCAGTGAGACAAATAAAATGGACCTGGCTTTAAAAAAACAGTCATCAGCAAATTACTTTTTTAANAAACATACCCTCTAAGTAGGACAGCTTAAAGTATTCCCTCATCAACAAAAATATAAAATGCTTCTGTTCAGCACCCAATGTATTACAACATAACAGGCCACATATTAATGAAAAAGTGATGTATATTAAAAGCTGTTTTTTTCTGAAATTATTTAAAAAAGATGCATGGTAATGACTGAGCACAGCAGAAACCCAGAGAGTTTCATTCAGAAGTTACATGCAAACCTCTGTATTTACAGTGAAATACATGCACTACAATGATAATTAGCAGGGTACACATGGGTTTTAAAATATGAACTAAAGGGTCAGTTGAAATTGCATCAATGTTAAACAGAGAAAAGTCTTTAAAACTGTCTGAGAACTACTGAAATAAACCCACTCAAAGAGATTACCTGGCATCATACAACGGACGCCACTGCTGTGGAACGTCGCCAACTGCAAAACTAGACCAGGTTCAGGTTGCTTTCAGAAACTCCTGATAGAACTACTATCACAATCACTTCTGGTTTACAGTTTCCCTGATTAGTACTCCTCGTCCAGCAATACTTCTTTATGTGTAATAACATCTCTTCTTCACTTAATCTATGTCACAAATTGGAAGAAAAGATCCCATAGGCAGTATAGAAACCAAAGACATTTAATCCTCCAGTGCTAAGAGTGGCAAGTGCAGCTGCCAGCACATACAGTAAAAAAAAAAAAAAGTTTTAAATATTTGACTAGGTGCTTTTTGTCAATCATGGTTTGAAATGTTGTCATTTACTCAAGAAAAGATTCTTTGAGAGCACTGCTTTCTGCATAGGTGCTAAACGAAGGACACAACATTTCTATTTGAACATTCTTTTCATGAACTCCTGTAGTTTTTAGCATAACAATAATATAAGATTACAGGAGAAAGAACTATATTGTGGCAGCAATCTGGGATGGTCTTCTGTATTGCTGAGGGAGAATGATTTATATTGTGAATACAGAGTAATTTTAAAGTTATGAAAGCTGGTAGGGTAAAGGCACAGCAGCTGACACCAGATTTATTCTCTCTGTTCTTCTCCTTTCTTTTTTTTTTTCTTTTTTTAAACCAGAGAATTTTTCAAGTTAATGGCAAGCCTTTGAAAAGGGTTTATTTTAACAAAGTGAAAAAATAATTCGCAAACCACAATGATAAGTTGTGCATGGTACCAAATGACGCCCTTCTAAAAATAACTGATTCTAATATCTGTTTTGAGGAGTTCACGCTTATCAGCTTGTGAGCTGACAGACCAAACACATTTGCAAAATATTCCCTCACTGCTTTCTTCTCAAGAGTCTACAGGAGGCAAAGTAGACACTGTGTCAGTAACCTTATCAAATGCTGGAGGGAAAAAAATGTCTAGGATTGGATCTCAGTTGTTGCTGCAAGTAAGATGAAGCCATTTTAGAACATATATCTCATTTAGAATATAATCTTACTCCTGATTAGGATTTCAAATGCACTTGGGATTTCAACATGTGATAACTTTTTGACTTTTTTTCTTTTCTATCACTTACTTCTAGTTTAAAATTTTTAGTTACAAAGGTAACAGAGCAATATTCATTTGACTTATCTGATATTTGCAGGAACTATCTTAATGAAGATAAAATAAAATAAAAACCTAAACTTATTTTAAAAAGAATTAGTTATAAATTCCATATGGAATTTGGTTTTGTTTTAGATTTGAGCTTGCCAGCTGGAACATGGTTAAATACAGAGAACTAGGCAGACTTATTATGGTAGTGGACTTTCAGCGACTTCTCAAGCTAGCTGGGCAAAGTTTGTAGGGTCAAACTGCTGACCCTGTCCTCCTTTCTGAGTTCCTTTCCTATATTCCTACCACTCTTCGTCTAAGAATGATGCAGGACAGAGAGGCTACTGCTTTTTAGTCTATCTGGATTTTATCTGAAGTGCTTTAGTGAGAGCAGAAAGCCTTTTCAAGAAGTTGTCACTGCATAAGCAAGCAGTTGCAATCTGAAAACCAAAGGATACTCAGCAAGTACTGCATGTAAAATATGAGCAAGTGGGTATTTGAGCTTAGATACAGGATAAATATGCTGAAGCCCAGAAACAGTTGTGGTCTTCAAGCAAAATTACTAGTTATCTTCTAGTCAAACAACTGGATAGCTTAGATAAAACACAAATGCTCAATAACTCCTCTCTTACACACTACTTTTCTAGTAAAACCCTGTAAATGAATATTTACCATCTCTGGCTCTGTCCCAATCCAGAATTTCCACTAAAATCAGTGGGAATAAGGTGGGCATATCAGGATTACAGCTTTAGCCCTAGAGCAATACAAACTACCATGATGTAACAGAAGGTACTATTTGTATGCATACATACTATACTAAAGTATATACACTACTCAGAGGATGGGGAAAAAGAATCTAATCTAGCTACCAGACCATTGGTGGAGGAAAGGAGAACTCGCTGCACAACAGTGGAGTACTCTGGGGTTAAACAGAGGAAGAGTAACGATGGGACTTGGAGGGAATTCAGTAAAATCCTTCTCATTCAAAGAAGGCCAGTGTCACACAGACAGACCTTTGAAGGAGGGGAAATGCTAAGCCTTCTACAGAGAAGATACACATACAAACTCCCAAGTGCCTTTTAAAGATTTCACAGCTAAACAAAGCTGCATGGTATCATCGTGCTCTGCTCTGCTGTATAACAGACCTATTATTAAAAAAAAACCAACCACGGCAATTCAAAAATAAATAAACCCATACTGAACTTAAAACAGTATTTTTATCAATTATCACCTTATCACAGGTGATTACCTCTACAGCTTGCAGTAAAGCTGAAATCAGGTATGAGATGACTAGAAGCAGGAAAAAAAAACAGTCTTTTGATTAAGCAAGACTTACATTATTTTGTAAATGTAATATATCGGGTTTCTTTTGCTCATTAAATGCTGAATATATTCACTCAGACACACACTGGTTGTGCCAACGTGATATACTCACAAAGTGTGCACATCGGGGTGACAGCTAAAAAGCAACAGAGAGCTTTGCACATTATCTACAACTAAATCTGTATGTAATTTCCTTCCCTTTGTTAATTGAAGATTAAAACTAAATCAAGGGGAAGCCTTCTATGAGACTACTTCCAACAACAGATGACTCAACTAGCACCTGAGAATTTGTTGTGCTTGTGTGTACTGAGGTTCTGAACTTCCTGTTTCAATAAAATACCAAACAAGTTGTGTTTCCTTTACAAATAAGCTATTACATCAAGCCCTGTTCCTATAATTTCAGTTTTTGTCTGCATTCCAACATTTTCTTTGGCAAATGTAGAAACATTCTAATTAAAGAGAAGAGAAAAACAAGCATCATTCATCATGGTAAGAATGAATGCTCAAGAGAACATCCTTACTGGTTACTTCGTTCATTCAGTTTAATTTGGCTTTTGAAGTGCACTTAATTGTGGTATGCAGTTCTTTGAGATAAAACACAGGTAACAAGGTTTCCACTAATAGCGTCTCATGAAGGCTATTAAAAGTAATAATCTATCCCCCTAATGCCATACAAACATAATACCATCTGTGTGAAGTGATTCAAAAACATTTTTAGAACACCAAAATACTTGAAATAAGTTATTCTGTACAGCAAAATTCACCTATCATTAGAAGTTGCTAGATCCTTTAACATACCATTTGAAAATCTTTATTTTTAATAGGCACGATCTTGTGCTTTCCTCAGCATAATCTATGAGATAAGAGTAATAAGAATCATTTACAATGCCCTCTTTCCAATTTTCACCGTTTTTGTTAATGTTTAGACTCCAGATGAAAGACCTCTCTCTAGTTCATTTGCAACTACCCTGAGAAAGACAACTTCCCACAAAAAGTTAAACACCAGACCTGCAAACACAACATAGTATAATTGTCTGGTTAAGGACAACAGAGCCTATATATTATGACATATGTGGTTTCTTTCCTAAATTTATTTAACTGTGAATTGGAAGTGCTGATTCACCAAGGCAGAAGCTCAAACTTCAAATGACATTATAACAGGAGTTACAATTAATCAAACAAATGCCATTTTGGATAAGTAAAGTAACTATTGCTAAAAGGTGTCCATGTGCACATTATATCTTTGTGGAGATATATGGATGCATCATGGGTTATAAACCAAAGGTAATTTCTCAGGTAAAAGCAGTTAAAACCCCAGTGGGCTGCTCAGGGTTTTGTTCTAGACAAATCTGGAATGCAGTAGAAGAAACATGGACTGTAAATGGCTGAAGCCAGTAGAGGATGCTGAAGACTTCTGATGACAGAAATAGCCACTACCATGCCTGCAACATCCTCCAAAGACAGCATGAAAATAGAAATAGTCCAGTTAATCCTAAAAGAATCCTAAATTTGAGAAATGATCTCATCAACCTCCAGAAAAAAACAGGAAAACCCCTGAAAAAACATTGTCTAATTGCATGTCAGATGAACCGATGTATCTCTGTCATGGATCTGCTACATAAGTAAGCAGCAACCAGCCTAAGCCACCCAGCACTGAGAATATGATGGAATCACACTATGCTACTGCAAGAAGGCACGTATTTTCTTTTATAAGCATGTGCTGAGCCACACTGAAAACTCAATGGGCTGGGACAAACAGAGCATTCAATTATTTATGCATTTCCCATTTTGTAATTTTTCCTCTAACCCACAAGCAACACAGCTATATAATTTCACATGACAAAGTTTTGTGCAAAACTTCTGAATCAACACCATTGTTGTTTACCTCCTTCGTGTTAGACTAAACACAGAATTTCAATAATGCTACTCAATAAAACCTGTAGAGTTTGACCTCACTTTGTGTTGAAATTGCAGCTCTTTCAGCCATTTAAAACTTATCTCGATCGAGGCAGGAATCTCTGAGGCTAAGCAAAACTTGTGGTAGACCACTAAAGTTTTAGGCACAAGTTTTTCAGGTTTAACATGCTAACGAGGACCCTTTTTAGCTGATTCTTAAATGTTTATTTCCTTTGATTTTAGGAAGTTAGTATTAAACAGAATTTTTATACTTTTCCCCTGGATTGTCCAAAACATATTAGTTTAAAAGATACTAATTAACAGTTACTGTTAAAACAGCCAACAGAATTCCATCCCATTCAGACTACCCATAAAAGTCCCCTCCCTTGGGCAAACTTACTGCTGTTAAACTTCTCTCTCTACAATAGCTTTAAAAATAGTTATGCCATGCAACAAAGACGGTTGAAGGTCAGCAAGAATCAGGCTGCCTGGAATTAGCTCCACAGGTAAAAGTCCCTCATGTCAATTATTGCCAGAGTCTTCCACTTGACATGAAGTTGATAAAGCCTCCGGGCCACAAACAAATCTGGTAAAATGGAATATGGGTAAAGTGAGACCTTTCGGCCAGATCGAGAAAAAAAAGGATGTAAATATTCTTCTGTAGATGAAAAGATCCTTGGGGCAGACAATCTTTTGTTTTGGATTTGTACAGTGTGTTAAGATGCAAAGTTAGGTTTTACGTTCAGTGGAAAATAATGAAGAAATACTACCTTTATAATAGTAACATACCAACTAGCAAAGCGGGACCCTTTTTTGATTGCAGCCTCTGGGACCAACTTTAGGCAAATATTAAATAACGGTGTTTTTAAAAATTATGAATTCAGATGATCTTTTAAATAGTTCTGATAAATAACTTGAATACACAAGACATAAATCATTGTAAGAAAAACATGACAATGGAACTTCTTGTCTTTGAAAAAGCCTCCAAGGTCTACAACAGAATCTCATCAACACGCAATAAATCACAAAATAGTAAGAACAAGAAAAGAAGTATGTCTATATATACATACATATACTCACAAGCACAATAAATCAAAAACAATGCAAAATAAACCAGCTGAAGTTGGAATTTGGTTCTGCAACTATCTTATGAATAAATTTTAAAATTGATTATTTTTTCCGTGTGGTTGGAGCAAAGGTATGTGAGTTAAGAATCAAAGGAGCCTCTTACAATTTTTATATCAGTGAAACTAAGACTAGCAGGACAGAATTTGGCACAAGTTCAAGGAGTATTTTCTTCATATTAGCTGTGAAATACTTCAGCCTCAATTTTGGATGACAGAATCATAGAATGGTTTAGGTTGGAAGGGAGCTTAAATATCATCGAGTTCCAACCCCCCTGCCATGGGCAGGGACACCTCCCACCAGACCAGGTTGCTCAAAGCCCCATCCAGCCTGGCCTTGAACGGGAGGGACGTTCCCCTCCAGGGACGGGGCATCCACGGCTTCTCTGGGCAAATGCAGCAGTTAAGACCGTACCTTAGAGACACTTTTGAAAGAGTCTGAGAAGAGGACCTGTATCAGCTAAAGTGTACCTTCTAATGCTCTCAGGAAATGAATAAGACTCAGAGAATTACATTCAGAAAAATATCTTACTGGGTCTGTAGGCAATGATCTTACACTGTAGAGACCTTGTGATAGACTTTAGTGTCATATGGTCTACATACATAGAGTTGCAATACATCCTTTTGCTTATGACTAAATGAAGAAACAGAGAAAGGAATTCGTGAAAAATAAGGGAACTTTAATTAAATGACTAAGATTCACTTTTCCTGGAACCGTTGCACGACATTGTGTTTTGAGGGAGTCATATTTATAACTAATTTTATTGCCTGGATATAGTGTACTATAATTATGATAAACAAAAGTCAACAAGAGCATCTCAACAGCTGTCTCCACTAAAACCACTAGACTAGAAATTTTCCTTTTCCAACATAAAGATAGCTGTAAACAGTCCCCACAAATTTCCACCATATTGTAGCTTCTTCAGCTATTCCATCTAGAACTGTTAAATACATGTGAGTCGTGGTATTAAAAAAACATGAAATATGTCTATGTCATATTATAATGATAAGAGCATATAATTCAACACATTTTCCCTCTTATAAAACAATGTTACTCGATATACACATTTCACTGCACTACATAGAAGTAGTTCTTTACAATGCCACCATTTAAATAAATGGAATGTATTTTGGACTGATAGCATTTTAACCATTACAGATAAACACTCCATATAAGCTTGATTTACTGTTATGCAATAAAACATACATAAACAATTTCCTTCTACCATAACAAGTGTGGGGATCAAGTGAGACAAAGCAGGATTTCTGAAGGTTTAGCTATATAGTCCCCGTGGGGCTCCAACGGCTTAACCAACAAAAAATCATTCATATGAAGGAGCCAGGAGGTTTTCTAGCACATACTGGTCTCATGAAACACTTATTCTTTTACCTTGTTCATATAAGGAAGACAGAACACTGATTCTTCTGTCGCTGCCATCCATATCTGCAATTTAACTTTCACTCATGTTGAATGTTGAACATGTACAGAGAAACCTTTTTTACTGAAGGATAAAAGTATTTAGATGGCAGTGACTGGAAAAAAAAAATGATTTTCTAGGCATTAGGATAAGATACAGTACTCAGCCTAGGAAAAAAAAAAATAAAAGCTAAAAGCTGATTATTATTAGCATCAAGCACTGTTGCAAAGTGTACGTGACGATCTGCCAGCAAGCTTGTAATGAATCATACAGGCAAACACAATCACAGTGTAGCATCACCAGAAGAGAAAATAAAGACAAAGGCACATAAACTGAACCAGGCTTTTGCTACTGTGGAAAAAAGACCAAAATAAAACTTTGATTGTGTTTTTATATGATAACACAGCTTCCCAAAATGCTGATTTTCTAGAAGTGAGAGGTTACAGTTCAGACAATAATGTAAAAGTAGAATGTGTTACAATTGCAGCAAGCCAGAAATGTAACAAAACTACATCAACAGAACAATATAAACCTCTGTTTCTTCCTAGCAATGAACATTGGCTGCAAAGATGACTGGGCCTGGCTCTGTTCTTAGTATCTATACATTAATTTCAGCTTCCTTACTCCAGGTTTTGCTTGCTCGTCTGGTGCCTTGTTATCGCAGTATTTCCCATATAATTTTATGGAAACACATCCTAGTGTTTCTTCTTATTTGAGGATCGTCTCCTCTCAAGAAGCTTGGAACAAAACCCAAAAGCAAACAAACAAAACCTGCAGTTTTGGTTTGTGAAATGTATTCTATGTTTATACGCAGAGAGAATTCTGGGCTGGAATCAGCCATCCTGTCAACACTTAGCGCCTTCGTTTAGCAAAAAATTTACATTCACTCATTTTTCATTTCCACGTTAGTCCAAACCAGGCGAATGCAGAGAGGAAATTGGTGGCATACATTAAAATTACAAGCAAAGTAACCAATGAAAAGTTTTTGTGACCAAAGTGTAGCAAGGCATCAGGGTCTATTAGTGAGATCTATGAGTCCATCACGCTGTAAGCAAGGACTACAAAGTGGTAAAAAGGAATTACAGACACTGATCTTTATCCCGGAGAATTAGCTATGTAGCTAAAACAGAGCTCTTTTTAGCAGCTAGTTGTGGTGTCACAAGCTGTTTGTAAATCATTACAGGACATGATCATGAGCTCAAGTGCATAAATCAAGTACATCAGCCAGAGAAGCCATACAGGTAAGTGGGTATCCCTCCCACAATGGGCTCCGGAGCAATAATCAGATGCATCCATAAAGTCCAACAGGTTTCTGAAACTGTTTCATCTTGCCTGTTTTGTCTGAATATGCTACGTATGTCTGAATATGCCACGTACGTCTTAAAAAAATCTTTTGGATAAAATTGGCCTTTTGACTCAGAATGCCTTTGTAAACTAACATTGAAAGGACACAGTCCACAAAAAACTACACTATGTCTTCCTCCTTCCAGTTTGAGCCAATTTCCCTGGTATGGAAGCAGGATGTACTTCAAGTTCTCATGTCTTCACTGGTAATAAAGGATAAAATTAGTGCCAGGCTCAACAATCTGTCTTTATTAAATAAAAATAGTCATTTGCATTCTCATCCTGAATATATAAAAGTTCCTTTCTTTCTTGTCTGTAGCAATGTATCAAATGAATATCGGGATTATTCTGAGTTTCACAGATGTAACACAGACAAACTACCAGCAGCAGAATATTAGACAGAGAAGCAGCACATGACTTGCAGAAAGGGATGACCTGGCAGCACCTTCTTTGACCTAATACTTGAAGTGAGGCGATGAAGGTAGGTGGCTTCTGCTGCCTGTAGTAACCTAGTTAATATGAAAACATGATAAATGAAGGTAAATATTCTCAGGATTCCTTCTGTTAGACTGGGAGTTGAAGTTCTTAGAAAAAAACTCCATATGCGTTAGCCTGCACATTATAAAATTTCTACCTGCAGCCACCGCAGTAAGTTTTAGTAAGTGAAACCTGCACACAACTGTGGATCATATCGTGCCCCTGTAGGCAGGACACCCAATTCCAATTTAATTTGAAGTTTTCAACAGAATTAAAGGTACTGAGAGGACTTGCTTCTCATTAGGTATAATAAACACATATATGCCAATAAAGAGAGGACGAACAGTATTAGATATATAAATAGATACAGGGAAAAACGTCTCAAAAGGAAAGTCAAATCTGTGGAATATTATTAGTTTTAGCTTTCACATTTCCAAAATGTGAAAGAAAGGTCTTACAATGAGACTTTCAGTGGAATTTACATGTCCAGGACTGCTGACTGAACTACCCAGAAATCAGGATTCTGGCTTCCAAAACCATGCTAAAAACAAAATTACACACTTTTATTTATTTGCTGCCTTCTGTCGCCATTTTGCAGAGTAACATTTTCATGCTTCTGTAACCATGAGGAAAAGAATTATTTCCCCTAAATTTAAACTATAATTTTTTCTTAATCTAATTAGTTCGCAATCCAGAATGTACCAGACCAAAATGGCTGAGTAATGTAAGTACTGGCAACACTGGTATGGCCCAAACAAGGTAACATTTGTGTTTTACCCCAAAACTGTTGAGAAAATTTACAACAGCTACAGTTCAGCTTTCAAATATAACCTAAAGTACTCCTGCACATAACATATTAAAAGGTTCTTGTGCTTTTCCATGCTTATGGATCAGAGATACATTGTTACCTAAAGGTGCAAAGGGGGATGTACTAAGATTTTTGGGAGACTCGAAGTCTGTATTGAGCATTACCTTTGAAAATCTGACTGTCATTCACTTATGAACATTAAACATTTTAAAGTTTTAACCATAAAACATTAAACAGACTAGGCAGTACAGAATACATGACTATTCCATCTCAGAGATGTTGTTAGAAATGGACTGTAACAGCTGAGACCAGAACAGAATATAAACATTAAAAACAGAATAAGGATTTAGTAAATTAATTCAGATTTTTTCTTTTTGCTGGGCTTGGCACATGTCCCGCATAACAGGGGATGTCCTGTATTACACAGTCAAGTCTTGTGTCTCATATGAAAAGCATATGGGACGTGGTTTTCCACATATTTTCACAGAAACCAGGCTGGTTTTCATATGCCTAGTAAACTGGAAAAATGACACAGTGCATACATGGATAAAACCTGCATGTGTAGCAGATGCAGTACCAACTACAGTGTATTGGATGTCCATGTGCAGAACAGTTACACAGTCCCAAACTGTCCTGAATGTCAACATCTAGTATTTAGGACTTTCAACCCTACTTTTAGTAAAAGAAAATTAACTAGGAAAAAAAAAAAGGCAAGATAAGAAAGCTTCTCTGTCTTATTTCTAATCCCGAGTACCTTCATTCCTATTTGTCTTCTATTCATTTAAATTACTTTATTCCCCCAGCTGTAATATGGGGCAATAGTTACTAAACCATCTGCCACTTCATTTTTTTTGGAAACAGATGCCTCATTCTGGCGTGGAAGAGCCAGCAAAGAGATGGAATTTGATGAATGAGCATTTAATGAATTTATGAACATTTAGAAATCAATGCGAGGGAACCAAGTTGAGCTTACTGTAAAGCCTGATTCTCATTTGCACCAGCCATGAAAGCCAATATTTTAGCTAGTGGTGACATGTCTTGAAAATACTTCCAATTGTTTAACTGGTCCAGTGATTGTTTGGTGAGAAATCTGTATCTTTTAAAAAAAAGCCTCGCTGAGTAAAGTTAATGCAAATGGCAACTGGGTGAGGATTCACACGTTCTGGTTTACTTTTAAAATACACTTGTATTTCAAATAAAGACAGTTCTTGGCCACTGTTCATGTCATTAACAGCTTTAAAAGCCTTGGGCCAGCCTTTGTGAGCAGACACAGGGTATCTGCAAATTATAATAATGGAGAACAGACCCACATTTTGTTTACTTCAGCAGCTTCTGACCATTGTGCACGCTAGACACGTCAGAAAAAGGTTCTGACTGATACTAGAAAAGCCCTCTAAATGAGAGGCCCACAGTCTGCCCTTAAAGCTTTGCTTTTTTCTTAGTCCTCCAGGCTATCAGTTTATTGAAATCGCTATCTTAAAAGTACGTATTATTTTTCTTTATTGGGTGTACTGTAGTCTAAAATTGTGGGCCAGCTGAGTTAGATAAATTTCCCTCCACCCTATTGCAGAGCCGGCAAGGTAAAATGTATGATATAAAGAAGCCCGCTTCGCATAGAATAAATGTTCCAAAATGGAGGTTCTAAAAATCAGAAAATAATCTGTCTTAAGCTAATAAAAACCAAGAGCAGTCTGATTTTGATGTAAACTTTGTTGCTTGTTATGTCAATGATGTCTGTGAAGCGTATTTTTTTACATTATTCATTGTAAACATGTGTAAATGAGTATTATTTTTTAAAAAAATCTGAAAACAAAAGTAGCAATTAAGCTATTGATAGTTGAGAATAATTTATCTGTTTGTAAATGTCTCGGTTAGCCAAGCAGATTCACATGTGGGCAATAATAGTCTATGAACCACAGACTCACTCTGATGCTTTTAGTAATAGGACTAACTATATTCTTTTGCATGTCGCTTGTAGAATTAATAATACAAAATGAAGTTGTTCCACTATTGCAATGAAATCTAAACCCATAATAATTTCCAATATTAAAACCACTGCTGCATTATATTGAAATAATTGTGTTTAGCAATTTGCAGGCATTAATATTAGCTTGTGGCTGACAGTTCTAATTTCATGCCTGTGAAAAAATGCAAGAATTATTTCAAATATATTAATTATGTTTTTATCATCCGAAGAGGGATATTTTTTCTATAAGCACTTTTCACATGGAGGTCCAAGATAAACATTTTTCTTTCTTTCAGCAAAGTGATGAGGTTTAATGAAAGAAATTAAGAGATGAAAAAGCTTATTAGGTCACTTAATTCTTACTGCTGCCCGTACAGGGTTTTCCTTTACATATTTCAGTGTTTTGCCCATCTATATTAAATTACTCATGCAACAGGGATTCCACCGCTTCTCATGAGAGGCTTTTCTACAGCCTCATAGATCTTAGCCTCAGAAAATATTTCTTTATACTTGGTATGAAATTAAAACAAAGTTTAGGCCATGACTCCTAACCGTTTTCCTGCCTGCTATAGCCCTGCCTGGAATACTTCGCAGCTGGCTGAAAACTCAGTCCATTGCTAGCCCTTCCTTCCTTGCCATGGGCTACAGTGGCGTTCCAGAACAGGCACTGCTTAAATGTGTCAGGTGACATTTACCAAAGGTATAGTGCTCTTAACCTTGAAAAATGTGCCTACCACCTAAAAGAATTATCTTTCAAGAGTGAATAATCTATTTAGAAGTTCCATTTAAACACTAGGAGGACCTTCTTTACTTTGAGAGCGACAGAGCACTGGCACAGGCTGCCCAGAGGGGTTGTGGAGTCTCCCACACTGGAGACATTCAAAACCCGCCTGGACGCTGTCCTGTGCAACCTGTTGTAGGTGACCCTGCTCTGGCGGGGGGGTTGGACTGGATGATCTCCAGAGGTCCCTTCCAACCCTGACTGTTCTGTGATTCTGTGTAATTTCTTGGTGGACTGTTTTTTAATCAATTCATAGTCCAAGTGAATCCATTCATTAATGAAAGAGATGAGAGTCAAAACAATAAAGTTTGGATATAATAGCCTGAAAATTGTAATAAAATGAAAAATTACTGATAATATATTAACAACAGCACTTTAAGCACTTTAAGACAATGAAACACACCTGAAATCTGGAATAACCATCACTTCTTTCAGTAAGTCAAATGAGATCTTTTAGCAAAAGACAAGAAAGTAGGTGGTTTTATCCCCAGTTCTCATCACCTTCTGAAGAAAAGTGGTTTGGAAATGGCTCCTGGCCTACCCATGCAGTTTCTAGCAACAAGGTTCTTAGAGTAAGAATGAAGCCAGCATTTGTACATTTGTAGTGAACTTCATGGCAATCATTTCACCTAACTTCAGACGCTTTCATCTGAGTTTATTACTCAAGGGTCCCCTTCTGATCAACAGAGAGAAATCTCTCTGACTCTACAAGGAAGCCTTGGGGGATCTGATCTTTGTTTTTAATCAAAGCAAGCCACCTTGACTCACTATGCAATGACACAATCTTCATTAATAGACGAGGAAAATATTCAAAGCTGCTGAGTTAGGAGATATTCTTCTAATTGTCATGGCATCATCTAGTAAATACTTTAACTTTAATGCACGCATTTTTCTTCTTAAAAATGGTACTTGGCAACAGGCAAAGGAAAGCAGAAATTAGATAATTAATTTGATTAATTAGATACAAGGTTATTTATGTTCAAGAAAATGCTATTCACTGGACATTGCTATTACTAACATCCCACAGGCTACAGTCGAAGCAGTAACAACTGATAATATATCATTTAATACTAAAAGGTGAAGCTTTATTAGAATTTGATCACAGATTTGACTGAAGGTATTGACTTAAAAATCAAGTGAGAACATACAGCTACAAGCAAGACCTTCTATACTCAAGTTTAAACTGAAGGTAGTAAGCTAAGACTGAAATATTTGATAGGATTTGTAAATGTAAGTCAGTCTGGCTGTGGCTAGCCTGAATGGGGATTCAGGTTCAAACAATATGGACATCACCAATGACAGTCTCCAAATTTCCTATACATGTATTTCGAGTGGGATAAAATAAAGATTTTCAAAGATTTGAATTTTCTTTGTGTAGTGAAACTACTCAAGTAATAATTCAGATTTAGGTAAAGTGAAAAACCAGTAACAGGACTTTCTGATTGGTTTGTGTTGGGAAGAAAATACACCATTTAAATGATGGGATACCCAGAAGAGATTTGATCTTTTGTACACATTCCACATTCTGCAAATGATTTATTTGGAGAGATACGAAACAGGCTGTTACGCAGCCAGTGAGGTACCTCTGTTAATATTTACACAGCATTAGGAGTTTCGCTAGATGGTTGTATGGAGGCAAGGAGTCCAAGCTCAAAGGAGCCCTAATCTTAGCACTGGCATGCAGGTAATCTTTCTCCTGTCCCATCATGGGTTCTGATGCCTCACTAACCAGGGGAAAAAAAATACTTTACTTCCTTCCTTTGCCTGTACAGCAGTAAGATCAACGATCAAAAGGATGCTAGTTTTTGTGGCAGAATCAGCAAAAGGGTGGGCTCTGTTTTTGAGAACTATTACTGAACTATGTTTATTAGTATTGAAAAAAGCAAAGAGTTATCTTTACGGAGTGTAAAAATAGTTTGCAGTTGCTCTGTCCTCTTCAAGTTACACATCCATAATACAGTTCAACAAATATGAATATATGAAAATATGCTGCAAATATTTTTCTTGCACCCTCCATAAAAAGGTTAGCGTACGTACTGTATTTTTTTCTTGAGGGAAACAGATGTCAGGAACTAGGTACCTTACTGTTGCCATAAATGTCCTCTCTCTCTCTGAAAGCTTTGTTTATTCCTCTTACACAGTTTCTCACTTCCTTTTCATTCTCTCTTTGACATCAGTTTATCTTTGAATTCAGATTCTTAACTTGAACATGCTCTTCGGAAGTATGACATGCTGTTATTATCAAATAAGTGTGCTATTACCAGATGAGAGAACCTTCCGCTAACCTGAATGACTGCTTACAAGAGGAAGGGTTTAAATCACAGGGACTGAGGTTATTTGTAAGGCTAGATTAGTGTCAACTCTTTAGACATTTTAAAAATACATTCCTTTAAACAAACGGCATATGCATTTTTCTTGAAGTTGTCAGTAAGGCAGATTTCTCATTTTCCAAAAGCCTTCTGGATTCCTTCCCTGTCTGCTGCCTTTTCACATCAACATAATAAAACATTCACATTACACAACAAAAGTCAAAACCTTCCATAAAGATTTTAGTTTTAAATTATCCAAATGCACAAAACGGTAATTAAAAAGACATTTTTCAAAGAGCATATAAACAGTATATGAGCATATAGAGCAAGAATATCTGTTAATTTTTTCACATATAATTCAACAACAAAGAGGAAATATGCATGTGCTATGGAAACAATTTTTAAAAACAGGTTTTAAAGGCCTTGCTAGAGCTAGTTGCTACACATTAGCATGCAAGTTATTTTGTTAACCTATTTAAACAAGTGCTGTTATTATGTTTTGCCCAGTATATGAGATAGACAGGG
Organism: Ibidorhyncha struthersii; assembly: GCA_013398815.1. Classification (NCBI taxonomy): domain Eukaryota; kingdom Metazoa; phylum Chordata; class Aves; order Charadriiformes; family Charadriidae; genus Ibidorhyncha; species Ibidorhyncha struthersii. The sequence continues at coordinate 260,483 of VZSZ01009250.1, forward strand.
CACAGCACTTCGGACTGTCAAAGATATTCAGCAGTCCAATTGTAAGATCCTTAACATTAGCTGTAATTTCCATGTTAATTTTGAACTCCTGCTATTTGAGTTTAAGATGTAATTACACTTGGTACCAGCTAAAGTTAGCTGTCATCGCGTAACTCTGAAGAGAATGAGCACAGACTTCGGGCACTGTAGCCAAACAATATAAAAATGTCAAGGAGGAAGGACGTACAGCGACTATTCTTCATAATCCTGGGGCTCACTTCCTGCTTCTGTATGTGGATGATTCATCTTTCAAAGATTTAAAATAACATTCATTATTAAAAAATGCTCACACTGAAAGAAACTACCATCTGTCCTACAATAGGAACTTCATTAATACATTGTGAGAATCTTCTTAGATATCTGCATACATTATTTGTATTGATTACAGTTTTATAGGTATTTGTGTATTCTGCTTTAGATATCCCTTAGAAATTTTGATTGATAAAGGGCATCACTATAAAAGTAACGAAACAGTAAAAACTAAGAAGGTTTTGGAATGGGGAAGTGATAATGACGGGAATTTCAAAACACATTCATTCATGTTATGGCTGTTGCTCAGGATGTGCTACCACAAAGTCCCAATCTAAATTAACATGACCAGCTATATGTTAGGTATGGTGGCATCTACAACATACTAAGCATATACACATATGGAAACGCTGGCACAGGTTGCCCAGAGAGGCGGTAGATGCCCCATCTCTGGAAACGTTCCAGGTCAGGTCGGATGGGGCTCTGAGCAACCTGATCTGGTTGAAGCTGTCCCTGCTCATTGCAGGGGGGTTGGACTAGGTGACCTTTAAACGTCCCTTCCAACGCAAACTATTCTATGATTCTATGATTCTATATAAGTATGTGTATATATAGTTAAGTATATATAAGTATATAATTTATTTTAATGTTAACATGATTGCAGTCAAAAAGCCTTGAGCAGATGTTGTATAACAAAAGTAGGATATCAAAATAAGTCTACAAGTAGAAAATACGGTCACGTTAAATGTCGGATTAACTGAGGAAAGACATCCCAAATACAACCAAGACATTCCAAGAAAGCCAGTCCAGTCAGTGCCTGCAAAGTAAGCAATGAAGCTGACATAATTGGTAGGAGAGGTACTGAATTTAGAGCTCCCCAAAATGAACACCAATTAGAAGCAATTAAGTAGATAGATTACTTGTGTGGAGCTCTGACAGTTGTCTAACAATTCTTATGAAAATACAGTTGAAGGTAAATTACTAGAGAGGTAGAACTAATATAATAATAATAAGCAAGTCACATTTCAAATGTTATGGAGTAGCCAGACAGAATATGTTACAAAATTCAATGAGTTGACAACGAGGATCAGCACAGGAATTTTAGAGACATTAATAAGAGCATAGCATCAAAAAAAGGAGAAAATAAAATGGCAAAGGAACAAAGGGATGTAAACATAACTTGTGGATTATAGATTTAAATGCATTGAAGGATAGTGGCAGTATCAACTGTGAAAGAGAGAAAGGGGCTAGCATGCAAGCATTTCCAAGGGAAGATACAAAGTCTGGTTTTGGCCGCATTATGCTTCTACTCATGGCGTGACATCCAGGAAAAATACCATGTACTGAAATGATGGATTGGATGCTACAGAGCAAGATGGGAACAAACAGACTGAGTCACCAAGACAGAGTGGTAACTGAAATTTTTAGCCGATCAGATTATTGACCTCCTGTCCCTTCAGCAGAAGTACAATATGGGAATTACTGGGTAAATGCCCTTCCTTGAAAGAAAGGGCACTCAAAGGAGATGGGGGGGAACATCAGAGACGGAACATAAAGACAACTATGAATTCACAAGATGTTACACCAGATGTTCTGAGTGATTAGAAATAAGCAGCAGCTGAGAAAGTGAGGGGAATTCTGAGATTTTGCTAAAGAATTAATGAGAGACTGATGGAGAAGTTCAGACCAAATAAAAAGGAAAATAGGCAAATAATGGGGGAAAGAGGAACGACTGGTAAGATATCGCCACTAATTTTAGAACTGCTAAAGAACTGAACTATGGGTCTTGATGAAAACAATTCATTTTGGCTTATCAGAAAACATAATAATCTGGCACTCCTGTCTTTCAAAGAGAGTGTAAGGTCTCAAAACAGATTAAGATTTTCAGCAGACTAAAAATCTAGTAGGGTCCAAGATCTTGTTCCCTGTTTTTTTAAGTTATGAGTTCATGAGTCTTGTCCTTGTTGACATTTGTTCCTGAGAAACACGCTAAAATACTCCCAGTGAAAGAAAATATTTTGAAGCCAGCAAATGGAACTATCATAAACTGATATTAAAGTACCAGGAACCAAAGGTGGGGACTGGACACTGAGTGTCAAAATGTGAGGAATGTAAATACCAGGAATATATGAAATACTTCATTATTTATTCCAAGTTTCAGATAATTTTTCATCTCAGATTTGATTTTGAAGTTCCATATTCTCCCACTACAGCATTTTCATTTATATATGTAGATCAAATATCCCGACAAGAATGCAGCACCAAAACCTACTTGTTTACATTGTTCTGCCTTTATTTTGAACATATTTCATTATGTATTTTTCCCTTGCTAAAACAAGAAAACTGCTGAAATGAGAACTTGCTTATCGGCTAAATCAACATCTTGAAAGTTTTAGGTGGCAAAGACTGCAGATAGCAGACTAACGCCAAGTCAACATTTACTTACATTACCTCGAAAACTTTTATGGTTCCTTTTCTACCAGAGATCTCACAAGATCTCTGTATTTGCCTGTCAAACAGAAGCTGTGCAGCTGTAAGTAAAATGATAACTGGAAAGATACTGTTAGTGGTATTCAGGCATCTCTCTCAAAGCAGCTTAGTCATATGCTGTATGGAATAAAAACAGGATTGGCTGAGTAAGGGATTTTACTGTTTCCCAGGAAAGGAAATTGCCTGCAAGACATCTGGCAAAACGTTCTAAATGGTTAGACGAAATATACATTTCAGCTCTTCTTATAAGGTGAGTTCTGTAAAGTGGGTGTCTTCTTTCTAAAAAGGGAAAGATCTAATTTGTGCTTTAAATATACCAAGCAACTATTTGCTATCTTATGTCAAATACCATATACACTCGACTATAAAGCAAGCAGGAAATCACAGGCTAAGCAGCTATATTTCAGTTTGCAGAATAAATGTATGACTCCATATCGACAGCAGAAATAAAAGATGAAGAGAAGAATGAACATGAAAAAAACACCGAGAGGAAGCAACTGGTCTGAACTGCAACTTTTTGCTCGATTCCGTACTGGCATATATAAGATTCCATGCCAAATTATTTACATTCCTTCCTACTTCAACATGTCTAACAGTGAGAGATATTCCTTCTCATAACTGATGGAAGACAGATCATCTCTCTGTCATTCAGCTTTTCTGGAATAAGCCCTGCCCTGCAAGCAGACTTGTTATTATGCGTCTGAGGCTCAGTAGAAAGGCTGTATTCAGGCATCTTCCTTCCTCCTCCTCAGTTTTCAAGGACAAAAATGTATTTAACTTGCCTTACTTTTCACACCAGTTTTCTAAATTTAGCCGTTACTACTTTCTTTCCCCCTGAACTCTGACTGGCTTTGACTCCCTGGGGAGGCAGAGAAGACCACTTCCTCCTCCACAGCTGGGAAAGCTGCTCCCAAAGGGACAGAAAGGGTGAAGGATCACAATCAAATGCTCCAAAAGATCCCCCAAATACGGCACTACCCTGTAGTGAAGGGTTAAAGGGATGTATATTTATTTTGTTGGCAAGGTGAATGCTCACTAACTTTCTTGGGCAGTGGGAAAGAGCACTTCATTAAAGCAATATGAGTCTGTTTGACCCAGATGGGGAAAAGGAAAATCCTCCCTCAGTTATGTATGTGTGTTGGGGGTTGTATTCCAGTTATTGCCCCCATAGCCTGGAATTATCAAGGAAAAGCTGGGGAAGACGTTACCATGGTGAAGCTCAGGGTGTCACTCCAAGAGCTAGACGAGCTGCCCAGCAAAGTAGCTAACTGGTGGTGCCTGGCGTGCTGGTAAGCGTCTTCCGTTAGGAATTTGTTGTCACTTCTCAGAATAATACCTGCACTTTCCATACCTTTTCCCTGAACTGCTGACAGCTGGCATAGCAACTGCCCATTCATTCATTCAAAAAAAACCCCTCGAAACCAAAAACCCACAAAAACCCACACCCAGCCAAAAAAAAAAAACCAACACCCCAAACCCAAAACAGTAAAAGGTGAATTAGTTTCTCTTTCCAGTATTCATACAACCACAGTTCTCCCTAGTGGAGGTCCAAGGTACAGCAGGCCTTGTTAGGCAGCCTCCAAGTTCAGTTTTGTTCCTGGCCCCATTACGGCTCAAGGGCCTCCCGGGGTCATGCCTTGGCCTTTCCGAACGGAAAGCAGACTCCAGTTCAAGCCTTTAGAGACACTCCAGTCTCTCCTCAAAAACCCAGCAAAACTGGGCTGCCAGATTATGTTGGTGATCTGACTCACCAGTGTGGCATACAGATGGCAAGCTTCATCGCAATTCCAAAACTGTCGATTTAATCAAGCCTCTCATGGAGATCCTGTCTAATGAATTCTCAGCGTCCATTAAATCTTCTCTTTTATATACGTACAGTCCCTTCAGTAGACGTCTAATAATTAAAAACAAAACTTGGGAAAGATTACACTGGCCAGTCTCATCTTTCCCTTTAATGTCTAACTAAGGGTTTAAAAAAAAAGCATGAAAATACAGTCAGAAAAATGAAGATAATCTTCCAGTTCCTTGTCAGTTAGGAGAGAGATGCTTTCAGGGCTAAAGCATTCTTATTTTCAGCACTACTCTACTGAGGGCTGGATATTCTTTGGGCTAGCTGTGAGAAGAAGAGAAAGGAGGGAGCAGACCAGTTTAAGGACAAGTACAAGTCACAACAGGAAATTCTCATTTAACTTAGAAAATTAATAAAAAATAGTCAAATAAAAGCAAACATTGAATTTGAATGTCTAGTTAGATATCTAGAAATGCTTCACAGGGTCTAGTGTATAAATCTAATCCTACCTACATGCTGTCCTCATTGCATAATAGTAGGTTTCTCAACTACCTTGCAAAAGACTGGTATTCACATGGAATTAACCATTCTCTCAAAGACTTCAATATATTGAAAAGCAGCAATCACTATGGAGAAAGCTTTTGAAACTTCCTTAACAATGCAGGTAGCTGTCACATTAATTTGCTTTGCTATTGCAATACGAAGTTGAAGGGATGGAGAATGCATAATTTATATGTACACGTATGTACATTTTGTAGAAAATAACCTCGACTGTATCCCAACTTCCAAACATATTCCTCCATTTCCTCTGGCTGGAAGGATGAACAATGGTAGATGAACACTCCACAGGAAGAAAATCTGACAAATTGGTTCCACAGGTCACAGTCCAAATATAATTTGAGCCTTTCTAAGTCTCCAGAATTGAATTCTAGAGATTTTCCATTCCAGAGGTAACTATGTATTATGTAAAGAAATCCCAACAGCTTTCAATAACGTAAGGCATGCATTTTAGCTGCTACAACTATTTTTGACAATCCCTGAACACAGCTTCCATGATTTAAAAAGTAAAATCCACATTAATACGCTATATGAAATATAACAAGTTGTGTAAGAAAGTCTGTTCCTGAGAGATCCCAAGGCACACTGGGATTTTCCTTGTATAAGAGAAACTTTGGTTTGTAATTCATGTTAGTTTGACTAGCATGACATTCCCTTTGTTTATTTTAATTAAGAAAAATCTATAGCTGCCAGATCCAGACCTAGCAAAACTCTTAGGCAGTTTGTCTTCAGGAGTGAGTATCCTATCATGCTGGTTTCAAGAAGACATTTTCTAAAACAGAGAAGTAAACTTCAGCGGAATCAACTCTTTCCCAGGATTTGGTAAGTTGGTTAGTAATTTTCCGCTTTTTCAGGATCACTGATCATTGCAGAGAACATGGGGGTGGGAAGAACATAGGGGGAAGCTCCTTTTTACTCTTACATATACATTTCAAATACTTACTTTATGAGATTTTTCCCTCACCTTTTAGAGGTATTTCCCACTTCCAAGGGCATGGAATTGGGCTAGCGAAAGCTGACAGGGTAACTGCTATTCAGCCATGCCACTTCCTGAGGCATGCCTTACTGCCACTGCCTCTGGAGAGTTATTCCCCCTTCCAGTCCCAGCTGACTTGTGATTTGTAGCTCTTGCTAATGTTAGCACTTCCAAAGTTAGCCATTTAATACAGACAAGAAAGCCTTTTTTTTTTTTTTTTTTTTAAAAAAAAGGGCTTGAAAACGCTTAACTCTGGAAAGACATGCCTAAAAATGAGTATTCATCTCAGAGATTCAGTAAAATACAAAGTCTGTGCTCGACTGAAAACTTTTAATTAAACCCCCTCTCTTGTTCTCTTTGCAAGGACATGCCCAAGCCTGCCTTTGTGTGCTTAGGACAGTTGTCTTTCTCTGTAATTACACAATGCCTTAAACAAAAACGAAATTACATCTTGGTTCAGCGCATTTTTTTAAAAA
>VZSZ01009250.1:267138-364174 GCA_013398815.1 Ibidorhyncha struthersii
AGTGTTTATAAATGCCTACCACCATAACTAATTTACAAGCATAGTCGGAGGCTATCGGAACTGATTGCTCTGTCTAGGAAATTCTTAATTAGAGCCGTGCTGCAGGAATTCGCAGGGGTCCTGTTGCTGCCGGCTCCTCCCTGGGGTTTCCTCTCGCTCCGCGCCTCTCCGCGCCGCTCCGCGCCCGGGCGAGCGCTCCCCCCTCCCCTCCAGCCCCGCTTTGCAAACGTGTGTGTCCCCGTCCCCCCCCCCGCTGCAGGAAGGCACTGGCGAAGGCGGGAGGGAGGAGCAGCTCCGCTCCACATGTCTGCCTGCTCTTATCAACTTATCATATAAGGGCAGGAAAGTGATTGATTCGGGTCCCGAGATTGATTCCTGCCCCGGGCGAGGAGGAGAAAGCCGCACCGCGGGACTTGCGGGGGCCAAGCGGGACCGGCTCCCCCCACCTTCCAGGGGGACTCGCTTTTACTTCCCGCATCTGACAGCTGAGGGCACGGCGGCCGGGGAGAGGACGGCACGCTTCCCAGTTTGCAACTGGGAGAGTGAAAAAAAAACCCCAAACCAAAACCAAACCAACCCAAACCAACCCCAAAACCAAAACAAGCAGAGCAAAAGCCCAGCGCCGGTCGGGACGGCACATGGCAGCAGAGCGGTGGGTTTCGGCGCAGGTTAGCTGAGGTGCGGACTCCCGCTACTGCGCTGCGGCACTCGGGGTTGGCCGGTTTAGCGCAGGAGTTAAAATGCAGCTGAGTGTTTACTTCTTTTGGGGCTGCGGTATTTTCTTAGCTTCAGGATACAACTCCTTTAGCAAGAGCATGGAGACGATAGGCAAGAAGCAGTACCAGGTTCAGCACGGGTCATGCAGCTATACCTTCCTCTTGCCCGAGACGGACAACTGCCGCTCCTCCACTTCTTTCGTGTCCAACGCAGTGCAAAGGGATGCACCTTTAGATTACGATGATTCAGTTCAAAGACTGCAACTACTTGAAAACATCATGGAAAACAACACTCAGTGGCTAATGAAGGTAGGATAATAGCATTTCTACTCTTAAAAATCCTGTTATCTATTTCATTGTGTGGTTTTTTTTTCTCCTAACAGTTTCTAAATTCACAAAATGCATTATCTAAACTACATTTCGGAATTACCTTTCAATCAAAAAGTTGTTTTGAAGTTCAAGAACGTGATTTTACTGACTAGCAAGGAACAGAGGACTGCACTGCTGTGCAGAGCTCCTGCTTTAAAGTTTGTCATTACATTTGAGCTGCTTGGACAAAAAAAGTAATTACATAGGCAGGCAGTCTGCAAGCATGTCTGAAATTTCTGACATGAAAGAACCAGCTACTAATTTAAAATCAACCGACAAGGGCTATTTTATCTCTGTTTAAAAAATACAGAATGTACCTTTATCTGAGGCATGTTTGAAAAATGTTGTTTGAAACATGATTTCAAAACTTGCATGCAGAAATTAACATATTAAGCCCCACTGATAAAGAATGGTAATTGTAATTCTAAGCAAGGACTGCAAGTCTGACTTGCAAAGAAATTAGTTTACTGAAGTGATAGAGTTTCAAGAATTTCATTAGCGGATTTCCTTTGCATCTTGTAACATTTTCACTCAAATATACAATGTTGAAAGGAAAAATATACTGGAAAAGGTGTTGCAGATGCCACATAGCTTCCTTTAATGCAACTCCATTGTAACTAAGGGAAAATGACATGTTTATTGCTAAAGTGGCAACACTTGTAAAATTATATCTGAAAGAACAGAAAACCAATGTATACTGTATAGGTTCTTAATATTGCTGGAGAATAAACCTGATCACTATTCCACATTTTTGTCAAAACTCATTTGGTTCTAAAAGCTATACAGTTCAATAGATTTTGACTTAAGAAACCTTTATCTCACTGCTACCTGAAAAAGTGTGATTGTATAGTTTAATTGCATAGTAAACTTATGAGTCTTTATGTCCCATACCAAGATGCTTATCTTCTAAGCAATAAATATTTTGAGGACTTAACTCAGCAGTTGACATAGTATCTCCAAATAAGTGTTCAAGTGACGTCACAAGACTTTGTTTTCCTAAAGAAAGAAATATTTGTTGCCAATGGAGAGAACTCACAATTCTCTACAATAAGTAGCCACTTCTTACATGACTATAAAATAATTTTGCATTAGGGTTCACTTCTCTCATCAGTTACGAAGTAGCAGAATGATACAATCAAAAAAAAACTGCTACTGAATTTGTGTGTAAGAAACAGAAGTCACACTTCAGAGCAGAGTGTTGTCATCTACCTGAAAATGAACCTTGAAGGTTCAGTCCAAAATGCATACAGTTGAAGGCTGCAGTGTGGGCCTCTAAATCTGTCTTTATGGCTTTAGGATGCTTAATTTAGACATCCAAATAATGTCAGTTCAGTAGCTTTTGTTTCTTTAATCTCACAGGCAAACATACTTCCCTCCACATACCTACCTTTCTACTTATTAATTTACAATGCACACTATTGTAATGTTAAGACCAGTGTTAACAGATGTGCAATGCAGGATTGAAAACACACAGTAAAACAGTCTAATCTACCCAGCTGCTAAGCAATTTCCTAATATAAATAGTAAAATCACACACAAGACTGCAGTGCTAAATGCCACTTAAGCAGGCAAACACAGTATCATAAGTGGCATCAGGTAAACAGAAACCAGTAAGCAAATTCCAGCATCCTTATTTAGTAAAAACTATGCTTTTTCCTGTCAGTCCCTGGGAAATCAGTTACAAGAGGAGTAGGATAAGTATGCCTAAGCCATTCTTTGGGGGATCAAAAGGCAGATTTTTTGTTTTACAAGACAGAGAAATGTTTCCTTTATTTGAGCACAGATTTCCAAATAAGATGCTTTAGAATGGCCTGATTTTTTCCTAGCTGTGCCACAGCTAAACATCCTGTAAAATAACTGCTGTTTGACTTTTTCACTATTTTAACACCTGCTCTTTATCTTTATGTCATCTGCTTTGTTCACAAAGAGACTCCAACAAAAGTAGCTTTTCCTCAGATTTGCTTTGCTAGAGACACCTGGTCTGCAAGCGAAGATGAAAAGCAAACAATAACCTTTAAAGTTGCTTACAAAGTTTACTTGCTGTTTTTTTAAGGTCGCTAATACACATTCCTAGGTTCAACTTAGGAAAATATAATACTAGATTAATCGAGACATGGCAAAAAAAAAAAAAAAAATTGTTCACTTAGTTTTTATACCGTATTGAAAGTGTAATATAAGATTGATTAAAAAAATTACGTGACATTAACTTCTCAGCAATTGCACAAAAAACTGCTGTAGGTCTTGCTTTTTAATTTTTTTTTTTTTCTCATTTAAGAGGCAGCACCTGTTTTGTTTTGAAGTTGTGTAAAAAATACATTACAAGCTTTTAGTATGAATTAACCTTTAAACGTTGTTCCTGAAGTATTGCACATCCCAAAACATTTTTACACTCCTCCCCCCCCTCCTGCCTTTAATCCATCAACTAAAGGAAACATTCTGTTTCTGAATGAACACTAGGCTGTATGAATGGAACAGATGGGAAGTGTGCGCTTCATCTGGTTAATGGACAAACACAATGGGAAGAAAATGAGTTACGTAGGTCCAGGTTCTTTTCTGATCTGCTCCCGCATAGGGAGCAGAAGACTTTGTTCTACAATTGCTACAAAGTGCTGCTTCATGAAAACACATTTTTTTTGGTCCGAACTGTATTAATGCCTTATGCCACTACTGTACATACCATACATAAAACTGGAATGTCTTTTCAAAAGTAGATTATGTTTAAGCGTTCAGATGACATCCTAGAACAAACCACTATTCCATCTAATCCAGTGTTTAGCAGTAAGCCAGTAAGCGATGCTGTAGAGCAAAGGCCAAAATCCTACATCAACTGTGCAGTAATACACCTGAAATGAACTTTCTTCTTTGACTTTCCCTACCTTGGGATCAATTTGTATTGAAGTATAAGATTTTTTTTTAATGTGCATGTGGGCAGGGGGAACAAACCTCTCGATAATAAGATTTTCAACTAATTTGAGAGGATAGCAGGTTGGTATACAGCTGAGATACAAGACTGTATCTTATATATTATATGTATATACATAGTTTGGCTATTATATTTTAGTTTTTTTTAATGGAAAAACATCAGGATTTCAGATATTCCTAAAGGACAGGCGATTCCTGTAAGTTCCAAAATTAAACAAATTTTTATCTAACTGAATTAATGGCAGCTTTACCATTTGGATGACAGCATTTCTACCCAAGGAGCTGCATTTTTTCAGGTTTTAAGACATTGAAATAATTGAATGCTGACTTGAAGTTACTTAAATTTACTAGTACATAAACTAGATCTTGTGACTCAGGAGGTATGACTGTTCAGAGCAACAGTGTAAAAGAAATGGGTCATATTTTCTTAGTCTTTCCTGTTATAAACAGCTGAAAACAATGTATGATGAAATTGGTTATAGCATATGGAATATAGGTGATTTATTTGTAGTTTATCAGCAGATCAAAAGATCAGAAAATAAAAGTTTTGAGTCAATATTTAAACCTAAAACCAGAATTTCATCCTGAACCACCCCAGCAGACGAGGAGGGGGACACTTAGCCGAAAGAGATGCAGTATCTTTGGATACTCTGAACTGAGATTCGTTTTTCCTTGTCATGATACCCTGGAAGCTAAAAACCCTTTGTCACTTTGAAACGTGTTTCTTCCCTAAGAACAACAAAATCAAATGTTTTAAGATATACAGGAATGAATGCTTATAATTTTTGATGAGTAATTACCAATGAAAGGTTATAATTATTGTCATACTTGTACTGAATTTCATATCTCAAACACGAAAAGATATTCTGACGTGCCGTCATCCAAAAACATCTGCACACAATGGACAAGGGCAAATATATTGTAGAGTGTTGGATTTTGAAGTACGCAAGAGATGATTCTCCAAATCAAGAGCTGCATTCCTTTCTTAAGTAATGCATCTGTTTTCACTTACTGTGAAAAGTGCTTGTTTCTGTCTATCAACTATGTATTTGCTAAGCAAAAGAGTACTGGCAGAACCTGAAAGAAAATACTTATTTACTTTCATATTAGTACATGTTACTGGATAAAGTTTCCACGCTACTTTAAATGATCTCATTATGCAGTTCATTGTTATATCTCCTGTAGGTAAATTTCTGTGAAGGGATTTGAAATGACACTTCTGCATGTGTTCAAAAACTGTGTTGTAAAGACTGTTTCTGCATCCTTCCACAAATACCAAATTGGTGATACAGGTATGAAATTGTACAAAATCAACAAAGACGACTAGAGATTTTCTTGTACAGATCTACAAGACAAAACTGAAGTTGAGAGCTCACCATCTCCAAGATGCTATCAGTAAAACATGGGATAAACAGAGGCTTGTTTTACTGAACTAGTCTCTTACTAACAGTCAAGATATATTTTCATGTGCTTTGTTTGTTATTAATATGATCATAAACTCAACTTTGGTGCAAACAGCAAACTGAGAGACTTTCTCTACTAATTATTGACACTGAGTGCTTGATTTTTCTTCTTTTTTCTCTTTCTTCAAGTGCACATATAGGAAATGAGCCTGGAGTTGCTTGAGTTGACAGTTTCCAGTCCTTTTTGTTTGCATACCCACTTAACATACAAAACTTAACAGCGTAACCTTTAGAAATCTTAGAAACTTTTGCAGAGAGATTGAGGTTCAGAATGGTGTTTCTTAAACAGACAATTATCGTGCTACTGCTCCTTTTTTTGTTGTTAATTACGAACAAATACAATAACCTGAATGTCCCCATAATTTACCAAGGGAAACAACTGGTATCGTTTGCTTGATCCCTAATCACAAGAAACAAGCTATCACATATATATTGCTTAGAATGGAATTTTGCTCAGAAGACACAGATACCCATTTCTAACCTTCAAAATATGACATCTAGTATCTTCAGTGACTCTATTATACTGTCCTTTTCATACTACAGTATTTGTGGTTTTGAAAATATACCACATGATACATTATTTGATTTACAATACTTCTTACAGGCCTTCTAACCAAGGCAGCTTAGTAAACCACTATTTCTTTAACAACCTTTTACACACTTTAATGCAAGACTCTCCTGTTGCTTCTGTTACTTCATGGGATTTTACATAGCTCTTTGGCTGAAAGCCAGGATGGGGGCAAAGAAAGACTGTCTTCCGCCACCATTACCATTATTATAGGGCTAGACATGAAAAATGCTGCCAACTGATTTAGAAGACATTGTCTCAGACCTTAGATGAGGGTCTAGAACAGAGAGATGCCGCACTCGGATCCTTCTCTGGACCTTAGCAAACCCAGAGTCTCATCAGATAACTCAGTCTATCTTAGTTCAGTTCTAATGTAAGTTCAGTCTGTCTCTTCAGGCTGGAAGACAGCAAAATAGAGGAATGGAAATCTTAAAAGAAATCCCTCTTGAAGAAGCAGATTTATCAGCATTGCTGAAGAAGTTGCAAAAGCTAGCGTGCTGCATGGTCCTCATCCTGGCGTACTACTTTGGCACTGAAGTCTGTAAGCCTCAGAATCAAGAGGCAATAGGTAGAAAGTAGAAATGTGGACTAGGCTGCAAATATGATAGAAATAGATAGATAAACATAATGATTCCCACTTGTTAAAACAGCTTAGGTACAAGAGTCAAATCGGGACTGATGGCCTATCCAAAGAGCTTGGTGTCTCCCCATTTCGCATCCTCATAGAATCATAGAATCACAGAATGGTTTCGGTTGGAAGGGACCGTTGAAGATCATCTAGTGGAACCCCCCTGCCATGGGCAAGGACATCTTCCACTAGATCGGGTTGCTCAAAGCCCCATCCAACCTGACTTTGAACACCTCCAGGGATGGGGCATCCACAACTTCTCTGGGCAACCTGTTCCAGCATCTCACCACCCTTATTGTAAAAAAAAATCTTCCTGGAACAGAAGATGCAAGTTGTACTTCAGACAAAAAGGGTTCTGACATCTAGTTAGCAATAAAGATACCGATGGGAGCCTTAAGGATACCCATACAGACTGCAGAAGGGAAGATGGGAGAAGATGGCTCTTGAATAAAAAGATATTTCATTATGTACTAGCATATGAAACAAGGATGTCACACATAGAAAATGTGTTGGTAGTCCAAATGGACCCGAGGAAATCTCTCTGTGGTAATAACAGCTTAAACCACTGAGAAAATAATTTCTCAGTGGGCCATAAATATCAACATAACTTTCGAAAAAAGGAGAGTTTCAATGGCACTGAATAAGAAGTTTCAGAAATAAGCACAGACAATTTTATCTGCCATTTTATTCTTTGAAATTCTCAGACTAATCAAATATAAATTACAGGTGAGAAAAAAATAGGGACATCAGATAATCTCATAGGGCTAATCATCTGGGAAAAAAAAGGTATAGCTTAGTAATTTAATACTCAGAAATGCCTTAGAGATATGGCACATTCCACAGTGGAACAAATTAAGCCAAATAACCTCACAGACATACAGAAAGTGAAAAAATTGCTTTACAACTGGAAATACTGTGATCATTTCATTTCCTTTAACAGACATATCTCTAGGAAATGGGGCAGAGGAAAAAAGAATTGTATTTATTCTCTAATGAGAGTAAATGAAAGACTGTTTGGTGAACCTAAAATCTATTCCAAGTAAACTAAGCTCATAGGAAAAGTTAAAGAATTCTTAAAGTTACAAAATCCAGATCCGTGTTTTGTATAAAAAAAAAATCCCACACCTAAATAGTTCTGCAAACACTCACTGTTTCAGTTTTCAAGCTGCCTAGGAAAATACATTACTACTCCTTAAATGCCTTTTTTTTTTTCAATGCTTACCACATTCCAAATAATTACTGAAAATCCTATTAGTTTTTATCTGTTTGTGGAACAGGTTAACCCTAAAATTAAATGTTGTTTACAAAGCTCAGCAAATGTATCCTGCCATTTGTATGATTAGGAGATATCTGTCTCTTTTCCTTCCAACTTCCAGCACATTATGGCTTAGTCTGGACAAAGAGAGGGAAGCTACAGGAAGTTTTATGCTGTCTTTATACTGCCCATACAAAGCTTTATCAGTTTATCTAATAATCTTCCAGGAGCCTACTAAGGTCATTACAAGGTCTTCCTGGTAAAAAGAGAAGGCTAATAGAATATGCAACCTTCTCTCTGTTAACTTTTCTCGCTGTTAGTAAAAGTATTGATGGAAATCTAGAATTCTTCACAGCGTTACATGATTCACAGAAGCTGTAAGGAGTGAAAAATTTCCCTCTCTAGATGAGAAAATACTTCTGAATTCTTAGATGACAGCAACTTTCTTTCCAATTTAGCTCTCTCTAGAGATTCCTGTTAAACCCAAGTGGCATATAGTGTCCTAACTTTGCTCCAACTCCCTCTAATACTGTAGGGAAAAAATTATCTTTTCAGTTTTGTATTTATATTCAGGTCTTAAGCATCATGATAGAGCTTAAAAAAAAAAAAGGCAACTATATAGGGTTCCTTTACTGTCTGGGGAACAACATATCAACTTTCTATCATTGAATTTGGTCAGGGATTAAAATCAGTGTGGTGTGGTAACACAGCTGAGAGCTCGACGGACTATTTTATTGAATAGCTAGCTACAACATCTTATTATTTAGGTTTCCAGAAGGGGGGGAAAAGCACCTTGCTTGCACCTTACAGTTCTCTCAATGTTGCAACTGAAATTCTTTAAGAGGCATTTGATTTTTAGACTCTATAGTATCTTTTAATAATGTAATTATCAAGAAATTGAAAATAGCTACGTGCATTTCAAAAGCTGTGCTAAAGCATACACGAGGACCAGAGTAATTCAGTATAAAGTCAAAACTAGCATATTAGCGCATTCTGGTGTGGTACAACATAATCAATCACGCAACTGTCATCATTCGAGCTACTTCAGAAGCAATGTTTTAGTATGATTTTTGAAAAAAGTGTTTGCCAAAACCACATGAAAACACGCTAGGCAAATGTTTGATCTTTAATTATAACAGAACTTTTTGACAGGGAGAAAAGCTAAAAGTTCTCATTGAAGAAAGAAAAATTGTATCCATTTAAGAATGGTAGGATCTTCTTCCAATCTCTAGTATAAAAATGACTGAGCAGTGTATTAAGCCCCATCCAAACAACAGCTCTGCAGACCTGTTCATTCTCATGCTGCATTAAGAGTCATTCACCTCCTGTACTCACGATATCAGCTTCATCGCTATGCTTGCTTTTTGGGTCAGGCCTGCACCTGACGTGTGTGATCCTGGAAGGAAAAAGCCTCTTTTGTTCCATTCTGTCAGGGTGTGGGAATGGGGAGACACCCAGCACAGTGGAAAGGACATTTCCTGGGCAATAGCCATAGCCCTTACCCCACCAGCAGCTCCCCTACATATGCTACGACGTCAGTGTACCGGAGGCCCGCCTTTCATCATATGACCTGATGTATAGTCTTTCACTGAGGTATGTGAGTAAGCCAAGAGGTTTAATTTGGGTAGCTGGCACCTAAAAGTCATCTTATCTTCCTCCAAAGAACTTGTAGAGATCATACTAAAACACTTCACTCAATTCCGTTAAGTCCTTTCCTTGGAAATACAACATCACCTTCTGTACAACTGCTTCTGCACAACAATTTTCTCCCCAGTTTACACTTGCAAGGTGTAACCACCTGTAAGGTAGTAGTTCAAACCCACCATTTTGATGTGAAATATAAACCAGCCCCTTAAGGAGAATGTGCCAATTGGTCAAGAAGCAGTAGCCTAATTTTCCCACAGTATCAGCTGCCAACTGACAATCTCAGCTGTGCAAAAACTCAACATTCAAACATCAAAAAAGCTGTAGATCAAGATTGAAATATATGTAGCAATGGAAAATGCACTTGCAGTACTTTCCTATTGCATTAAGAAATATCCTGTCCATTCAGTCAGTTCAATATTCAAGAAAATTCCCCGATAAAGACTTAATGTAGTAATTTTCATATATTTGCTTTTCTTTATAGAAAGCTTTTCTATAAACAGGGTAATTCAACTATTCAAAGGGAACACCAACTTCCAGTTTCTTAATACAACTGGAAAAAAAATGGATAAAGTAGGCGAAAGACAACTTAAGTGAATGAGAAAAAACATGCAAAAATCTTGTATTTTTCTGCTTCTAAGGAATTGACTTAAATAAAACTAAGCTTCCTTGCGTGAGGTCTGAACTTTGACCATATTAACTATCCCTGTGTTTTCACTTATGTCAAACTTCCATCCTGATGCCAGATTTTCTGTCAGATATAATGATTGCCTGTAAAGTCATAGTAAATTAAAAAACCCTGTTATAACTGCTACCGGAGCCTTAGTGGGAATGTTTTCGGAAAACTACTCTGGCATGATGAAACAAAGTTCAAATAACTAGAAGGTAAACCCCAAGACTAATAACCTAACCCTTAGAAAGAGTAGAAACTGCAACAAATATAAACAATCTGACCCTGTTGAAATCTTACCACATACAAGCAAGGATTCTGACAACTATAGTTTACCAGCTACGGAAGAAAGTTTAAATATAGTTCGTAATACCCTATTTTTTTCCCCTGACACATAAGTTTATTTGACTTGCATCTAGAGAAAACTTATCCATGTCTTGAGTTCAGCTTCTTTGTTATGGTAAACTTGATTATTTTAAAAAGGCTCTGAGGACAGCATACAAAAACCTAGTTCCACTCTAGGCAAGTAAAAAAATTCCCACTGACTTTTTAGTAAAACTGAGATTTCATCTAATGTATCTAAAAACTCATTTGACTCAAAAGGTGAAACTTTTTAATTTTAAACTATTTGAAGTTGATAATGGAGTAAAAAATTAAATCAGATGTGCTGTAAGGCTTACTTCATATGGACTACCTCTAACTGGTAAGGATGCTATTGGAAAAGAAAAAAATGATAATTTTAATCACAAGGAAATACACATTTTCCTTTTCTTGTCCCTCTTGTGCATGTGGGAATAACATTTCCCAAGAGTCTCATCCAGTCAATCCCTTCGCACTCACCATTTTCCTCAGGGAATTTCCTTCCAACTTCACAATGTTTTTTAACCTTCAAGCCAACAAACAATTCCTTCCCTTAGCCAGCTTTAAGATGAGTCTTCCAGCCCCTTTTGCAGCTCATTGCCTTTATGAATTCCTATCCCTGCACAGCCATTTTAAAAATTCTTCTCACACAGATTCAGTTCCTCACCCCCCCTGCCCACCCCCTTCTTCTTTCCCTTCGTTAAGCCCATTCAGCTTCCTGGCTGTCCAGTCTGAACTCTCTTTTCTCTACTTCCCTTGTCATTCAGGATCCTCAGTTCTGGATTCGTTTGTCCTTGCTGTTAAATTTCTTTGTAACCCTCACCTACACGCATACTTCTGCATATTAAGACAGATAGCTTCTTTTTCTGGCTAGCTGCATGCAGTATCAATGACACCGTACTTTCTGCGTTGCTAGATCTGGTTACTCATCTTAAGAGGAGAGTCTGGCATCCAAGGGAATCTCTTGAAAGTGCATTTAAAAGTCTCCCTCTTCACTGGCCCATCCCATCCGATCTTGACAGACAGGGACAGTTTCCTCCCAGAAAATACCCATCCTACAGTGCATAGCTCTGCTTCTCAGCCATTTTTGCTGAGATTTCCTCCTCTCCTATTATAGTTAATGCCAATAGCTTTGTTTGTTTTGCGAGGATCTGGCTTCAGTTTCTGGTCTTCATAGAAGGGCACCAACTGGCAGCTGCCTGGCTTCAGGCTTTCAGGAGCACTGACTGGAACTCAAGAGGTGACTTTCCACCACCTCCTGAGTCCTCAGTGGGGCACCAGAGACAAAGAGGAGCTTTTGGAAACAATGGATGGAAAGACTTTTCTTCTTGGTTCTGTTCCAGCAAACTAAACTGCCTGCTTTTAGATGGATAATCTGAGCTATTGAGGCAAAAAAATGTATTTTTTATCAGGATTACGTAGTTTAAAGTATATTTTTTCTGCATCACACACGACATTTTGTTTCTGCAATATGCTGCCTATACGTGCTGATCTTATTTCCAAATATCTGTGTTTGTCCACTCATAACAAGTAGCTTCCTGTTTTATCTTTCAAGCATGGAATTCCTCAGAAGCTTTTGCTTTAAAGACTCTTAACTGTGTTAGTGGAACAGCAAAGGAAAATAAATAAGTGGTATTTGACAAGAACATATCAAGATGCTCAGTTTTTTAACTAAGAAGAGGTGACCACCTGAGCTTCCCTTACTTAAGGCAGAACTTAGTGCTTTCTGTAGTCACAGTCAAGTCCATTTTGGTTTTGGGGTCCTGCTTCCCCCACCCAGTGTTTTGGAAACCTCAGGGAAGTTCTCTGACAGGTCTGGTCTGGCAAGCAAGGAATTTTCAGACTGGTGATGAAAATGTAGCAGCTTTCCAGAGACATCATTTCTCCTGTCCGTCTAGCATATTAGCCATGGAAACAGTGGAAAGAAAGATGCATCATGTCTTAAAAAAGGAACCACAGCACTTAAGAGAGGAAGTCTATGGTTCTAAGTGACTTTTTTTTTCTTTTTTGCAAATGTACAGGAAAATCAGTGCGTGAGTTCTCAGTAGAGAAATTCAGTCCCTCAGAACTGAAATCAGCAACTGACAACGTGCAATGTGTCCAAGTCTTGAGCATTCAAAAATTGGCAGGCCTTCAGCTCAAAGGACTGGTTCTGTCTTGGTAGCATCATCATTGAGGCTTCTTCTTCAAGAAAAACATCTTCTACAAGCTCCATAAACTATATTTAGAAGCCAGTATCTTGCAAAGTTTAAGAACTACTGAAAATGCTTTCAGTTTCCTTTATCTGTGAAGTTTGAAAAAAAAAATCTAATGATTTTTCATGCTGAAAGATGCTCTGTGAACACAGCTTTGAAACAGGAGACACCCAGTTTTATAGCTTACAAAAGGGACTAATTGTGTTCCACAGCTTCCTAACTAGTTTGATCCTTGAACTCCAAATCATTCTTCCTTCTGGTTGGAAGTGGAATGCAAGATGACTGCTTCCCTAGAAAGCAATGCTGAGAATGAACTGTGAATGCCTAGCTCTTTTTCACTTCCCCAATAACATATTTTGAAAAGAGGAATTTGCTTCATATTTCCTCAAAAAATTGCACTATGATTTGCTCCACCACATCATGAGCTATTCTCTAAAATAGGCTGTCCTGTTGAAAGAGGAATTAATAAAAAAATCACTTGATGTTATAAGTCGAGAGAAAAAAGATAAATGGTTTTATATTAAGAAAAATCTGCGACAGATAAAAAGTCACTAAAATTTTTGTAAAGTTTATAAGGCCACATAGCCTATGTCTTTCATGAAAAATGTCATAAGTAACCCCACCAGCATACCTGACAGAAAGTTTATTTCAGCTACCCATCACTCAGTGGAATAGACGGTATACGCAAATGGGAAAGGATTACTTTAGATCTGGGATAGCAAGTGTTTATTCAAATGTGTTTTTTTTAGGGCAGAATCTCATCTTTACACCAGCCTGGTAAAGTTCAGATTCCATGGTGGTAGCATGCAAGTACAAAACATGGAGGCTTGCCTCCAAAAAGTTTGAATATTCAATTTGTGAAATTATAGCCCAGTGCTATGACCTATTATTTAAAAATTAACTATCAATTGGCAGTATTTCTTATACTGTTCATAAATAAGGAATCCTAATTTTGAATGTTGGTGGCTTGTTGCACATAACGAGAAATATTTGTATTCATTTCAGTGAATGGCAGAAGCATCATTTGCTTCTCGTCTTCCTGGCTTCAGTGCTACTGAACTTCGGCAAAATGCCATTCATGACTCACTCTATTTATTTATTTATTCTTTATTTTTAGACTAATGGGAACTTTATGAATTCCTTCCCTGATTTCTAAGAGAAATAGCACTTAGTTGTGATCCTGAAAAATGGTGATTCAGAATCTTAGATTACTGCCTTAATGAATATCATTAACTCTTATTGAGAACAGTTAATCACCAAACAATTGGTATTAGTTCTGAAGATATTGTTGTTAAATTTTGATTTTAAATTATTTCCTTACCCATATAGAAACTCACACTATTAAAAGATTTGTCAAGTTGACTATTTAATTTCATTAACAACATTTTTTGAAATCTCAAGAATATTTTTCATTTGCAATTTTATTTACATCTCCCCAAAAAATGCACTGTAAAAAGTATATGCATCATATACAGTATAAAGAACTTATGTCATCCTCCAAGTGACAAACCACGTGAAAACGCACGCGCAGTTAGGGAAGCAGTAGTGCGATATCACAGGTACAATACAAGCTCAGTGTCTGGAATGGTGGGAGGTCAACTCTACGACATCCTTTGGGATAGTTTTAGCTCTCAAAGTCTCTTCGCTTTTCCTATGCATTCTTTTGCTTTTTCGAGGTCATCATTTTGATTGTAACTTTTGTAGTTAGTTCAAAACATACAGTAGAAAGTATGATCGAGCTGTAATAGCTTTTAGTATTAGGTACAAAATACTTCCAGTCAAGAACACAGAGTGAAAGTTGTTCTTCATAAATATTTGCACAGACAATGAAGGCATTTCATGCATTTAGTTTCATGTTATATTAATGAAACATTTGGTTTTTGTTCAAGTAGATTATTGCCAATGAAGGGGGGAATTTTTTCCTCCAGCTAGAGAGTGTAAATTATAAAAGCATAACAAACAGCTTCCTCTAAATGAGATCTAATCAGACATGAGAATAAGTCGGTAAGCTTTCATTTAGTGCACAAGTGGCATTAACTGAAACATCTCCTGCGTGTAATTTACTTTCATGTCTGTATTTACTATTTTAAGAGTTAGCATTTTTAAACCTTTAGTATTTTATTACACAATTTTAGCTTGAATATCTTCCAATAAATCACAGCTCACTTTCAGCTAGTATTCATTTATGATGTTACTTTCACCTTTTGTTTGCTGACAGGAAAATGAGATAAGAGAAAAATCTTAGCTGGAGGTCTGGACAGGCAGACATGCTCGATGGGGCATGTAAGAAGCAAACAGCGTAGAGACATCTCAAGCATTCCCATATACATTCCCAAAAGATTTTTTTCCCCTCCCTTGAGAAACAACACATAGTCCATTGGGACTTCCTGCCCCAGGAAAAGAAAAAAAAAAAAAAAAAAAAACAAAGGCAATTTAAAATGTTTCTTTTCCAGACACGACTGCTTTTTTCTTTTGTGGTGTACTAATTTTTTCCAAAAGTTACAAGCTACTAAAATCGATAACCGACTTTCAGAAAACATAGAGAAATATATTATTTTATTAAAAGCTGATGTAAAATAGCTTAAGGTCTGATTGATGGGGATTGATGCAATGCCCTTAAAATGTGTTCCCTTAGGTCTGTCAAGATACATGGATCTTGGAAGCGATAGGGATTCTTCCATTTTTATTCTAACTTTAAGCAGTAGCAACATTGACAGACTGTAAAAACAAGTATGAAGCGCTATTTTAAAGAGAACAAAACTGTCTGCAAAATTGAAATTTTTACAGTATTTTGTCCTCAGATCACCAATACATTGCCGTGATGTGGAAATACAAATATAAGCACACACAGAGAGCCTGGCAATATGGTGCTCCATTCAGGACATATATGCACATTAAGCAGCATGTGTGGCATATATATGTAGGTAAAATACTTCATATTGCCTGTATGAACTGCTGTGATGAAACTGAGACAGTGTTTTCTTCTTTTTATAAAGACTTCATTGCATTCCACTGTTATCCATGTTCAATAGGATCCCAAAAGATACACTGATCCCAACAAACCCTTCCTAGTGTGCAGACTTCAATTATAGTGCATATGTAGTATTTCAATTGAAAGTGAAATCTGTTAAAATAGACTTTGACAAAACTGTATTTTCTGTCTTTATATACAAAAATGTATCTGTGAATCAGAAATTTAAGGATTCTGTGGCATATATGGATGACCTTTTACAATGCAACAGTTGTACATTGGCACAGAGTTTGAAAAAAATGTTTCAAATCATGGGCTAAATTCTACTTCAGATGACTCATGAAGAAACTAGACGTGGCCACAATCCAAGAACACTGCCACCCTGAAACAAGGCAAGGCAACCAAGACCAAGCACTACTGGATTAAAGATAAGACATCTGGAGTACGAGAAGTAGGAAGATCTCATCTGTACTCTGAAGAAGTATTCAGAAAAAGAACCAATAAGACTCATAAGCAGTTTTCTTATTTTGCCCTGTCATTAGAACTAAGCAAAAGTGATTATGGATGCTTAAGTTCATTTTCCGTCTTGCTCACTTTTGTGTAAAAACTGAACATCTCAGGGAACAAAGTGTCAGGATGATGACTACAGGTATTGGAAGGGCTGATTAAGTTCTTCTGGTTTAAATTCACAAAGATAAGTTTCGAATAAAGCACAGGACAATTTTAGTAGCGATGCAAGAAGAGTAACTCAAAAAGCTTTTGACAGCTAATATATGTCAAACACTGTAGCTTCAATGCATATTTTAAAAATGCCTTGTATTTGCTTGTTGTATTTTCTGTTGCTAGGTTTTCTACTGGATCTACTCCACTTTTGGACATTCAAAACAAAAATTAGAGGAAAAACACTACAGACCCGTCATTACCCCTGTGATTTTCTCTGTATCTACATTAGATGACTAAGCATGCAATATGTGTTGTAATACAACCTGTTCTTCTGCAAGTTCTTTTGAACTATTTTGTAAATTACTTACTAAGCACAGTCCAGGTCTGAATAGAAATATAGCTGTTTCTTATGGAAACCTTATGCATATTCTTTGGTTTTCCCCCTTAAAAATATGAAGAAAGATAGTTTTAGTTGAATTATTCCATATTTATCAGACTGCTGCTACCAAGAATATGAAGGATCTAAAACTTCAGATTAAGGCAGGAGAACAATCAGTTGTCACTGCAATCAGAGGAAGATAATGACCCTCATATGCACTGCTATCCTTAGAAGAATATTAGGCAAAGTCTGTATTTAAAACTCTAGCATATAATTTTAAATTGTGTTACTTTTTAAAATAACTTTTCTACACTACCAGCAGCCACAGTTACCTTAGTAACAGCTTTGACATCTAGGAGAAATCCACAATCCACAAACTTGACAGGAGATCATCCTTGTTTCTTTTAGGTTGGTGCCTCCAGGCTTAGTCAAAAGTCTAACAACAAATGTGAGAGTTGGTGCAAGGAAGGGATCAGGAACACGTGGCTGGGGCATGGAGGCTTCTGACCTCTCCATTTGGCCAGCAATCAGCTGCTAGGTAGAATGAGCGATGCAAATGCAGCTGAGCTTCATACAGTATATCACACATAGCAGTTGCTGAACTTTTCCAGCTAATGACGATTTTCATGCAATGAATGTGCTGATCTAAGTATAGGGCTGTAGAGATATGACTGCAGATAAACGTTGACCTCTTTGCTGTTTCTCCGAGCAGGTACAGTTTTAGAATGGATGCTTCACTGTAAGAATAAAGACTGTCTTCAGATTACAGTAGAGAAGTTGAGAAAGCCCCAAAACAGTGCTGTTGGAATTTTCTCAGATTTATAGATGAATTCTCTGAAGTGGTAAATTGCTTAGTCTAGTAATCTGTATTTGATTCAAGGAAAAAAGACCTTGATAGATTCTGATGATCTTAGGGGTGGATGCAAAGGATCATGCAGCTCCAGCCATCTACCTACTTCTTCTAGGGGCCACAGCAGTACGTAGAAACTCATGATTAGCATTACCTCTCTCTGAAAATAAATATTACAGTTGACAGAATCAGATTATAAACATTAAGAAAATCATCAAACTGTATTTGGAAAGACTGCACCAATAACTGACAAATTCTATAAAATGAAACTAGCAGCCACTTCTATTTGCACCATTTATATGGGGTAGCATTTAGTAAAGAAGGAAAGTATGTATTCATATAGATATAAATGCTGCCAGAAGCATGACCGTTTAATTAATATAGACTAACCATTTGGCAGCAATCAACAAAAGCAAGACCTCATTTAAAACTTTAAATGAAAAAATGGTAAGTTAAAGTGTCTACAAAATGCACAAATAAGTTATAGATTCTTTGGAAAATTGTTCTGTAATATGGACACAAACCATACAATAGCAATCAGGAAGGCTCTTCATTTAAATAAGTTTTGGCAGCCCTTCATAAGGGATTAATACTATCTCTGCCAATGGTTAGAAAACAAATTTATTTTAACGCATAATCTACATGTTGTCTTTTCTTTCTTGCCAATTTCAAGCTCGCTTAAAAAAAGACAGTCTTGGCTATAAAAGCAATGTTTTGGAATGTGCTCCAATATGATTGATCTGTCCTCGTTCTTTTGGCAACTTAGCTGAAGTACGTTTGTCAAATTTTATGATTTTATATGATTTGAAGTAATGAAGCATGACAGCCCCAAACTGATGCCCGTAGAGAATTTTGTCTCTTTAAAAACGCACCACCATAACTATATTACAAACCTTAATTGTGATTTTTTTTTTCAATTTTCCCAGCTGTTTTTGCAATTTAGGCATACTTTGAGACATGCTTTTTCCCCATCTGTGCTTTCATTTTTATATTTACTTTCTTGAAGAATACATGCCAGCCAAAGTCTTACACAAAAAATAGATCGTTTAATGAAAAAATCCCACGAAGAATCACTGAAAAGCTATCAGCCAAGTATTCTATCTTTCAAATCTGAGTGTATTAATACACCCCTTTCCCTCTCCCCTGCAGTTTCCTTAAGACAGGATTAATTGATTGACTTACTGCCTCAAAAGCAGAATTTCTGAAAGATGCTCACTAATAGTCAGCTATTAGGTTTTGACAATTATTGTGCCCAAAATAACTATCATGTAATCAAGGTTAACATATATCAACAAAAGTCTTATACACCAGCTATTAACTGAATTAAAAAGAGATTATAACCCCAGCTATTAATTGAATTAAAAAGAGATTAAAAACTATCTTCCCATAACTACCCATGTGGCAAAGGAGAAATCTGGCAAGTAATCCCTGCTGGACCTTCCAAATTTGAGCAAAATATTGGAGAAGACGGACATGGGGTACAAACCAAACTGCCAAGCTTCCCAACTCATGGATGGGGACTGAAGCATTCCATTCCTGTGCCTTTCCCGCTTATAAAATGACCCAAGCTCTTCTCCCCACTTTAGAAATTCTGAGAGTGCAACTGCTTATAAAGGAAGGAGGCTCCTTGGCAGGAGCTGATGAATACTACTCTAGAAAGTGTGCCACAAAGAACTGCAGTTTTGCAAAATGGCAGCTAATCCCCAGTGTTGCTGATGAAGCTCAGCCTTGGCTGCCTGTATTGAACAATTTCTTCCACCTCCCTGTCAGGGAAACCCAAGGGCCTCGCTTTCTGAGAGGAGTATGCAATGGGAACAGGTTCTGCTCTCGCTAAGGTCAGTGGGAGATGATGCGCGTTTTGGATGAAAGCAATTCTTTTATTCGTCTTTGCAGAAAGATGACAGTAAGCACCTGCCGCTAAAAAAATTTTTGAAATGTAGTTGTAAAAAGTCCTACTTTCTACAGTTTTGCATTGTATGATGAAGACAGAGGGGAATATAAGCAAAGAGGAATGAAAGCGTATCTTGGCTCAGGTCAGGAAAAGAGATTTTATGACGTGTACATGCAGAGAATGCACGAAAGTGGGAGAGGATTAGTGAATATGAAGGAAAGAACAGAAGGGTTTTATGTAATCATGCTTTGTAGGAGATTTAGGGAAAAAAAACACAAGAAGCTCCAAAGCCACTTAATAGGTCAATATCATTTTGATGTTTCATGTTGCTCTAAATTACAATAAACGAGCTGGATCATGAAACTGGCTTTAAAACTTAAAATAAATCCCTTTTGATGTTCAAATTTCATGCTTTCAAGTAAGCAGAAATACCATATTCCCTAAGTCACTTAAAAATATTAAATAAGTTGAAAAACAGATGTGAAGACAAACTGTTAAACTGGAGTCAGGAGAATGCTTTAATGGTTTAGAATACATCACATGAATGAGATATTATTTGAAAGAGGTTAGATACCTGGAGATACGCTTATACTTCCAGATTTTCAAATAAGTTAAATTATGAAAATGCAGATCTGTGTGTCCAAACAAAACTGCTTTCTAAGGTTGCAAGCACAGTGACAAGGGGTATCAAAATCTGGCAACCAGAACCACCAGATGCCTTAAATTGTAATCACAGGTTTTGCGTACTGTAATCAGAGCAACCTTACAGCTGTGTGTTTTAACTCGGCAATTGCCTAAGCTTACCATAAGATGTTTACCTTACCTTTAAGACCAGAATTAACTAATTTTCTAGTAGTGTGTTTTGGAATAACTCAGTGATAACGTTTTCAAAGAAGTCATGCAGTTCTCTAATCCTATTTGCAAAGATGACTTTACTCAGATTCTCATTCTGATCTCTCTCTGGAGAGCAAGGAACCAACCTTGAAGAATGAGGTTTAATATCCACAATTATCTTATGAAAGAGTCAAAGGTCTTGATCAGTCTGTCTTTGCTCATCTATTTATTACCTTCTTTCTTTTTTTTCCTGGGCCTTTTTTTCTAAATTAAAGACAACGCAATATTTTCAATGCTCTCTCCTGTGGTAGCTCTCTGATACCTGGGATGTCTCATCCTTTTTTTCTCTGTATGTCCTTTTTTTTTTCTCACTGTCCCTTCTAACTGCAAATGTGCATTGAGTCTGCCAGGCGAGGCCATATCCTTGGTCTTTGTAAAGGCATTAAAATACTTGACTGTGGTACTGAGGCAAATAAAATGCATTCTGGAGATCTCCCTTCACTTTCTTTTAACAGAGGTGCATTTAAGCAAAGGTCTTTTCCAAGTTGCCTATAATGATGTCCAGTTCTCCAGCTTCAGTTGCTAAAGTTAATTTGGACTCATATAAACTGTTTAATCCCCAGATGTCCAGCCTTTTCAGAGGGACACATTAATTGTTGTTCATGGTCTTGATGGAGCAGCATCTAACTTTAATGAAAAACTACTACTTTTTACCTACATAAAAGCCTTCAGAATTTTGCACACCTCCTTGGACTATGGTGCACTAAATACCATCTTGTACTGCTTTTTATATTAAATTATCACTATACTCTGACATCTCATAGCCTAATCATCAAGAACCAAAGATGTCTTACTGTTACTACACAATTAAAAGCCACTGATCTTAGTTCAGCAGAAAAGAAGCAGAGGACCTAAAATATGCCACCAAAGTTTGAAAAAAATTCCAATATGTTTGGTCAAATTAGATTTGTCTCTGGGTGGGGAAGTTTTAGAAAATGAGGAATATCCGGGAGCAAAAGGTAACACTTAAGAACAGAACCTGTGAATAGGGAACAACTGTAATTGCCATAGAGTGATGGTGATTGAAGCTACCCATGTTAAATTATCATGCTAAAACCCAGTTGACTGTATGCTTACCTTTATTCAAAAAGGTTGTTATGCAAAGAGCATCTAAAGGCTGTCTAAAGGCTAATTTTAAATCCTGGTGGTACACTTGAGAAGTAGGTACACTTAAGCAGCAGTATAGTAGATGTGGGTCAAAGCTTGTGCCAGATCTGAAATCTCTGTTGTGCACTGCAGTTCACCAGCTGCACGGGGCAAATGGAGTGAATAGAAAAATACTGCTTTGAAAGTTTGGTCACGCTGGACAAAAAGTAATAATGCTTACTTCAAACTAAGAATACACTTCCAATTTTAGAGGTTTTAACTTCTTAATATACCCTGTTTTCTTAATTTGCCACTTTTAAAAAACAACTCTGAAGTCTGAAAAAAAATAATCCAGTCCTTGCTCAAGTGATATTTAAGGGGGAAACATTCCAAGCTGATAGATCTGCCAGTTGACCTTTAGTTGGTCAGAAGTGGAATGGCTATATCTGAACAGTGGTTTGATAGAATATTAAATCACAAGCTGCTTTTTCCTTATTGATATGGAAAGTAGCCACACAATAACAATCAAAGCTCCTCCTCACTACAAGCCATTATTCATATCAAGATAGCATTATCAAAATAATATTTTTAAAAATCAAGATATCAACATGTTTTACCATTTTCCTTAGATTAAGGATTGGTGATGTTTTATAATTCCTGCTTAATGACACTAGCTATTTGTTATTAGCTAGTATCCTCTTTGTATGTACAGCATGAAGCTCAAAAATTATTATAGTTCTCTTGCTAGAGCAATGGTGGAGTGAAGTACAAGTTTTACTCTAGAAATTTCTAGAAATTTCCCCCAGTCAACAACAACAAAAAAGAAATTACATGGCCTGGATTTTTAAGAGTTTAAACATAAGCAATGACTCATGGAAGAAATATGAAATATTTGCGAAGTTATTGAGAAAATGATATTAAAGCAGCATGGAGAAAAGTCAGACTGCTTTTGGATAATCCAGACACATGGAAAGAAAGACTTCTTGGAAGGTTATTTGAATTTTCTCCTTGCTACTTCTTTTCTCCTTGCTTTCCTAACAGAGCAGTGTACTGTGTTACAAAATGACTACCAAAAAAGCCTTATTAGTTTAGACACAGAAATGACTTCAGAAACAAGTATTTAAAACAGTTTTTGCATTCCTAAATATTAAGCATTTAAAGTATTTATAGGTTTTCCTGCTGTTTCATGTCTTTATTTGAAATTCTCGCAGATAAAAATGTGCACATAACAGTGTTAAATGACATCTGACTTAGCCATGTGACGAAAAATGCTTTTGAAAATATTTAAGTCTAGATACAGGAAGATGACTAAACTCCGAAGCTTTTGTCTTCTACAAAAATTCCCATTGCTGCCAAAGCTGGTGCAGCTCCTCTAAAGCTTACAATGGTGGGAGCACTAAGGCAGAACAGCTTCCAGGTGCCCACAAGCATTCTCACTGCCGTGCCTTCTACCTACCTCCTGCAAATCTCTGTTCCTGCCTTTAGAAAAGGGGTGGCCATACATTCCTTGTCATATTTGCCCTTCCTCTCACAGAGCTTAACATTGGGAAACTTCACATAAATGCATAGCAGACAAGGACAAGGAACAAATTTGTTTAGCAAGGCAGCCAGCAGGCTTACTGTACTACCCCCCCGTCCAACATTTAAGGAATGCAACTATCTTCTCTCTTTCCTTTCCCATGTAGCTTGAGAATTACATCCAAGACAGTATGAAGAAAGAAATGGTAGAGATCCAGCAAACTGCAGTGCAGAACCAGACTGCAGTAATGATTGAAATAGGCACAAACTTACTAAATCAAACAGCTGAACAGACCCGCAAATTAACAGATGTTGAAGCACAAGTAAGTAATGAATTTCAACCTAAAAATGCTTCTGCTTCCCAAACACCTACAACTACACATTTAACATAGTTTAGTGTTGTACTATTCAGTTCAACAATTAGAAGTCAATCGTCGTAATCAACAGCTCTACCCATCTTAAGGAAACATTAGTATTTGATAATGCATAGTTCCATCTCAAGTCCACTGTTGTCACTTGAAAGACTTCCATTACAGCAGGATTTGAAGTATGTCTAGCACACTTCATGTTACATTCATCTTTAAAGCTAATATACTTAAGTATACTATAAATAATATACTTAAATATAATTAAAATATAGTCAAATATACTTAAATATTCTATATCCGAGCATCAGTTGGGTACTAGTATGCTTTTATGCAACCATAGTTGTATGTCTCCGTTATTATTCACCTCTCACCACCAGATCTTAGCTAAAAGAGAGTTCCTTCAAACTGCCTTTGTTCCATTTGCCAGGATAACTGTTTTTTTACACGTAAATTCTCCTTTGTATTTTTTAAAGATTCTTATCAAGAAAAATGCGTCTCTTTAATGAATGTTTTCACAGATGCTGTAAGTGCGATAACAGTTCTTTTCCAGCAAAATGCACTATATTATTATTTAAGAGAGGGATAAAGAAACCAATCAGAGATGAATCAAGAAAAAAGGCATTAGGAGGAGGCCACT
Organism: Ibidorhyncha struthersii; assembly: GCA_013398815.1. Classification (NCBI taxonomy): domain Eukaryota; kingdom Metazoa; phylum Chordata; class Aves; order Charadriiformes; family Charadriidae; genus Ibidorhyncha; species Ibidorhyncha struthersii. Next base: position 291,186 of record VZSZ01009250.1, read on the forward strand.
AGAAAAGTATATTCACACAGAAGTAAACTTGCCACTGCACATATTACTCTAAATTATTTCAAACAAAAAAAAAAATTAATGGGTTTATCTTTAATTATTGCTTTAATTGAAAAGCATTAACTACAATAAGACATTCTGTGAAATAGAATGCAGGTTTTAATATGTTATAAGGACAAGTCCAACCAATGTAGAATGGTATGTATTTGTAGTGTCGCTAATGCAGTAGGAAAATTCAGAAATATAATTCCCAAAACAAATAACGAATATAGAATGCAGCACATAACATTTTATATAATGTAAACAGCATGCAAAACCTAAAATCCTTGTTAGACATTTTACTATCTGTAGCATTAATCCAATTAATTAAATTTTTTAACCCAAACCAAGCCTTGGTGAACTCTTCGATAAACTGATAGTCCGTAGCTCACAGACGTACTGAATTCAACTTTCTGATTGCATTATTCAGGAGCCCAATATTTTGCACATGTTGAGAGAATGTATTTATTCATTCACAGTAACGTCTTTATGGAAATTATTCAATTATTTTCTGCTTAGAGGAAGAAAATCATCACTGTAACTTTCCTTCTCTGCTTGAAATTACTGGTGACTGGGTTAAGGGCTTAATTAACAACATAAGGAAATTAACCAAACAATTGCTCTCTCAAGGACACTTACTTTTGGCAATAGTTTTCAATTACACTTAAGTGTGAAATCATGTCCTGAATGACTGTTTAACATGAAGGACATGAGTAATCAATTCTTCCTGCCAAGGAAAGCCAAATTCTGCTGAATTAAAAAAAGCTGTTCTAAAACAATGAGAAAATATTTCTAGAAAACTTGCCTCAAAGTAATGCAATCTGATACAAACAGAAAAGTATCTTCCATGTTTCCTAATATTTGCATTCCTTCATTTAAAGATGCAAATAAATGTAGACAGTAAACAATACATATAGAAAAGGTGATATTAAAATGCAAGGAATGAATCAACAAAAGTTTGGTTCACATGATAAACACTAAAATATCATTTGGGATTCAGGAAAATAGCTAAGAGGAAACTATCTAGCGATTTCAGGACTGGGCCAAGATTTCAGCTAGTGAGAGATACACAAAGTACTTTCTTTCTACACCAGACTGAGAAAACAACTCAAAATTACTCTCTGAACAACAACCAGAATAGTTCCAGTAATGAAATAAGAAAATCATAACAGAGGGAAAGGTATGACAGCAAAACTAAAGTACACAGCAACTCTCAGCCATTGATCAGAAACGTAGCATACTACTGAAACATTTCCAATGATATATGGTAGTGTAACAACAAAATCAGTGCAACTCTGTGTATTCTTCTTCATTCTAATTCTATGAGCATTTGTGCCCAAATTAAGTGTTCAAAAATATTTTTTTAATTATAGGCTTAAGTAGAAATTTGCATGGTTTCACAACATAAAGAAATTGCAGTTTGTTTAAAAGAAGTGTATTGATCTTAAAATATTTTTATAAATTTTATTTAGGTACTAAACCAGACAACCAGACTTGAACTTCAGCTTTTGGAACACTCTCTTTCAACAAACAAACTAGAAAGACAGATTTCAGATCAGACCAACGAGATAACTAAATTACAAGAAAAAAACAGGTACGTTTGCCTATCAACCCAATAAAACGCTATTCCCTGAAGTGACCTTCTAATGGTTTTAGAAACAAATGTACTCAAGTAGGAAAATAAGGCCTTGTGCAGAAGCTACCCACACCCAGCTACGCTCATTACAAAGGTCATATATTATTAAAGGCCAAGAGAATCATGCTGGTTTATTCTTCTTGTGCTCTGTTTATATATCATTCTCTGTTATCTAAAGTTCTCCTTTATATGAGGAACTTAAGGTTAAAACTGAAATACTCAGTACTTCAGCTGTAGCCAATTCATATTGCTCTTTAGAATTATCCAGATGAAGTTATGGATTACATAGCCTGACCCAAACTAAGCCAGGGCAACCGCATCTCTAAAATCTTATTTCCGTGTAGTACACAGCTATCCGAATACGCAATGATGTCATTGCTACATTTTTTTTCAAACCTGGTGAGAAAAGTCAAATACTACTCATATTCAACGTTCCTTACTAATCAATCTTCTGAAATTCAGACTGATAACCGACTATTACTCCTGTCCATTTCTGTATTCAGCTGTTGTCCAAAGCCCCATACCTTTTCTCAGCTAATTTTGTTTTCATATCACTGGGGTCTTATTTTACTTTTGGCAATAAATAGTTTACAGAGAAACCTAAAAGCAGCAATAACAGTAAGTTTTCTCCTTCAAAGCCGTGTTTTTCAATGAGAACCATATGTGCAAAGTGCTTTTTATTTTAAAAGAATTAGCTTAAAAAAAAAGGAGACATGTTTTGACATTTTTGTTCACTACTCTGCCACATTTATATATGCTGCCTATAGGTTTTATCTACCAGCTTAATAAAAACAAGCATCCTTCTCAAATGGAAAGCAAAGTAAATACTGAATTTTAAAATGTCACTTTTTTTGTGTGTTGAACTCGGCAGACATTAGACTACCCTTGTAAAAGCCGTGTGAACACAAAAGCATTATGGCTCACTGAACAAAAGACAACCTGACATCGAGCTAATCTGCTTGAAACTTAATTATAAGTTTCAGGATTTTTTCAATAACAGTAATGGATTTTAGGTGAACTTCTCCCTTCCAGCCATGCATCTTTTAACATGAGCTTTCTCAAAGTCTGCATCAGAACAATTACCAATGAAGTAATTTTCCAGCCAGTCACTTACTCACGCCAGCTCCAGTAACTGTACCCCAAGTAACTATTTGCATGTTTCCCTGCCTTAACACCATAACATTTATTTACGTATATATTTTATTATAATTATAGGACATTTGAAAAATTCGTAGGTTGATCTTTAAATAAGTTTCATCTTTTAATAGAGTAAAAACCATGAAATCTTTCACTGTTATGCCTAACCTGTAAGAGAATGGTATTCAAGACACTTCATAGTCATAAGTAATGGTTAACTTTAGGTCTACATTCTTTTTATACTCCCTGTACTACTAGCACTACTATCCTTTTTTCAGGACCAAACCGTGTCTTTCCTTTCATAATGTTGAATATATTGGCACCCAACTGTTACACTTTAAAAGCCTGTGATAGAGACTATACTCGATAATGTTGTCTGTTAATGTACTAATTAGCTATATAATAAATTAAAGCATATATTTCAAACTAAACTCAGCTTTCATTTAGCTTTCTACTGCATACATGGCACCAGAGAATGAAGTTGAGTACTTATGAAGAAAGAAACTTCTGCAACAGGCTTGATTCTCATTACATCAACTCACAACTGCTTTTGAAAGCCTAATTGTAAACTTTTATTTAGCTTTCTAGAAAAAAGAGTTCTTGAGATGGAAGACAAGCACACACTTCAGCTGAAGTCAATAAAAGATGAAAAAGATCAGCTTCAAGTCCTCGTAGCCAGACAGAATTCTATCATAGAAGAACTAGAAAAGCAGTTAGTTACAGCTACAGTAAACAACTCAGTTCTGCAAAAACAGCAACATGATCTGATGGAGACTGTTCATAACTTGCTTACTATGATATCTACACCAAACTGTAAGTAAAAGCAGACATGCTTATATCATTTGAGTGACATTCCCTGATTTGTGTACATTATTATCCATAAAGTCTTACAGCCACTTTCCTCCTGCTTCTGCTTCTCCAAAAGTATAACTTTTTTCACCTTAAATTCTGCATCTGAGTTAACTAACTTATTTGTTAGGGGTGGGGGGCAACAACCACAACACTTATGTGGTTTCCTTTCAACATTTTGCGTGTCTTCTGTGGTTTATATTGGTTTGCCTGCCTGCTTCTTCAGTGGTTCAACAACATCCAGAGATGGCAAAGCATCATTCATCTCACATGGCATTCATTCAACTGGCAATACACGCTCCCTTGAGCGTGTATCTCGGTTGGACTGCATGACGTAGGCCTGCAGCTTTTCTTCCTGGCTCACAAAAGTTACTGCTGCCACCCCTCATTGCTCTATGCACATAGGGTTGATCAAAGAAAGGACAAATTACAGTGGCCATTAAAGGCAAAGGAATCAGCACTGGCTTAGGTTTTAGCGCCTATGTACGCCCCAAACAACAGAAAGCACCAGCCCAGGGCAGCAGGGACTCCCCAAAGTCCCCCTGCCTTTCCCTGAAGCTTCCCTGTTCATCCTAAAAATCCCTCAGCCTAACAAATTTTATAGACAATAATCTCACCCCTAAATGCCTGACAGCCCTGCAGCAAATCGTAGCCACCAAGCACAGCTTCCAAATTCATACAGATTCACATGCTCCTTAAAAAACCCACGCAAACCATAAACTGGAAGTTATGGCTAAGCAAGATTTAAACAAATGAACAAATTCCTTACCTTGAATTACATGTCTAATACGGAACTTGGACAAATTAAGAAGGTATAGCTGTTTGAAATGAAAGAGTAAAGAATCTGACATGTTTGACTGTAAAGTTCTTAGGGCTGGAAATACACAAGCATATAGAACCTCTAAAAAAAGGATTTACAATTAAATACTAGGAAAATTTTTAAACAGTTGTCGTTACAATTTAAAAGACAGTATAGACGGACTCTGCTACATTACTGTAAGTTGGATCACAAAAAAGGAAAAGGGTGTTCGGAAGGCCTCGCTTTCAGTACTGTCCTAAATAATATGATGATGTAGGTTTTTCTGAACAAAATTCCCATTTTTTTGTCTTAATAACTGACACTATCCCCTTAAATACCATTACCAAGGCTGTACATGTTCCTGCTGATGTTATCTTCTATGCTAGCGCACAAATAAGTAAACAAGTCAAAGTCATGTTGGCTACAACACTGTTAAACCCAGAGTGGAAAAAATAATGAATGTTTGCCAAAAAGACAAAATTAGCAGGGAAAGCTTCTAAGACAGTATACAAACAATAGAGTGTGGAAAAGCAATTAAAACACTGAACGTGTTATTTTTATATTTAAAGCAAAGCATGTAAACAGGTAAATAATGAATAAGCAAGCTAAAAAGAACATAATAAGCAACTGTAATATAAGCATGTGTTTATATGACACCTAAAACTTTGTACTAACTGGCTGTGCCTGTTAGATTAAATTAAAAGGGAAAATACACAGAACCAACCCCAAAAGGGTCAAATATGAAATATCAGTCAGCAGGCGAAATGCCAGGAAATTCCAACCTCCATAGTTAATAAAGAACTGAACAAAAAGATGAGCCTTAGATTGTTCTGTAAAATAAGAAGGCTTAGGCATATTAAAATGTATTTTTCACACAAATGAATTCCAGAAGGGATGTTTTCTTAGTGGATTGTGCTGAGCTACCAAGCTTCAGCTTAGTACACACAAAGTTGTTCCTGCTCGGCACAGGGGCAAAAAAAATAGCTAAAACTTTGTAAGAGTTGTTATCCCAATCAGCTGTATTATAAAATTTTTCAAAACTCTTACGTTAGATTTCACAATACTAGAGTACTGGCCAAAGGTCATTACTAATACAATTAGCTGCTAGTTAGTTACGTTTGTAATAGTAGTTAATGCATGCAGAGGTGGTAATGCATATAGGAGTCCAGCAAAGGCAACGAATGGAAGCAGAAACTGTTCAGCTGAAGGAGATGCTATATCCTAGGTTTTCTTATTCAACGTGTTCGTAGGTGTCAGCACTTTTCAGCCTATCAAGCAACCACGCTCATATCAGAATAACGTCTCTAAATAGTAGAAAGTAACAACACACATAATTAATTCCTTGATCTGTCATTTCTTTCAGAACTGCAAAGCTTTAGGCTGATGGCATCCTTAATTGCCTCTGAGTAACTTTTATTCATCTCCTCTAACGCCTTCAATTTCTATTGTATTTTTAGCAGCTAAGAACAACTTCATAGCTAAAGAGGAGCAAATCAGCTTCAAAGACTGTGCTGAAGCTTTCAAATCTGGACTGACAACAAGTGGAATCTACACTTTAACAGTTCCAAACACTGCCCAAGAAAAGAAGGTAGGATGGTTATAAAGTGCTACCTAGGCATATGGTGTCTTAAAAAGTTATTTGGACTGGTAAATATGCTATTTTAATAGTTAGTTAATAGTGGAGTTTATTACATACCATGTTTTTTTATGAGCATTTAACCACTTGTAGATCTGAGTATCTCACAGGAAGAAGAAAGTCCTTCAGGTGAAATCTTGGCCCCATTGAAGTGAAGGAGCATTTTGTTGTTCACTTCAGCACACGCTGAATTTCATTCCTTGTTTCCACATAATTAACACAATTAAAGTAATATAGTACTGTAATTTCTTTATAAAATCTGTAACTCCAACGCAATTGCTTTGCATGATCAGCAATCTCCTGTCTCCTTTAAGTTCTTAGTTCCTTCATATGCCCAAGTCCCTTCAGGTGGCAAAAGGAGGTAAAATCTGGGGCATGGAACAGCACTCATGGATGTGTACTCATGTAAGCACTCTACTAGTACTGGACTCATATATGGGTTCCAGTTCTTTGTTATTCAGAGTTTTAAGATCATTTGCATAACAATTAGGTTAGCAATTAGATCAGCACAACTGAGAGTGGGTAACAGAGACGACTTTCCTAGAAAATACTGCTCTGATTTAAAATAAAAGGTGAGAGTCTGCAGTGGTTTCACTAGATCAGTTTAAATTCCTCTATGGATATTTTTCCCCTATGTGTTTAACTGAAATGAACTTCAATGTAAACTTAATTTAAAGCAATACACCCTACCTCTACAGAAGAGGCCTCGAGCTAAAAATAGCACTCAGTGGGTGAAACACGGGATGCCTGACAGAGATGCTCCATCTACTTAAGCAGATAAAATGGTAAAGCTTCCGATAGTGTAATTCAGTTCAAACAATCAATAAAATCTGAAAGGGAGAAAAGTCCTGTGAGGATAAAGAACCCAAAATTGCAGTGAGCATTCTGAGGAGTGAGGTTCAAAAGGTGAACGTTTGTTTCCAACTTTTCAGACACAGCAGGCTGAGGAGGCTAAGGGACATTTGAATATAGACAAAAATGCTTAATATATTTGTTAGAAAATTATTTAGTGCTTTTCTAATGTTTTTATTTTATAATTTCATATTGTAGACATTTCCTTACAAAAAAGGGAAGTATTTTATGGGTTTCCTAAGGCTCTACTTTATTATATCAGAAATACTTGGGGAAAAAAAAACCCTAACAGAAAGTGTATAAAAGCAGAGAAAAATGAGGGCACATGTGGAAAAGCTATTGGTAGAACTCTGACAAAGCATTTTTTTCCACACGTTTTGATAGCAAAAGTTTAGAAATAAAGTTCACCAGTCTTTGAAGTGCCAGAACCTCATCTAGCCCAAGCCAGACTTTGTGATCTTTACCCTTACAAAGCTCTCAACTAAAGCAAATAAGCAATTTGTTTGGGTAAGATCTATAAAATACAACACAAACCATGGATTTTTTGCAGAAATCATCTCGAGAAATGATTATACCTGCAGTCTGCTTATCTTAAGAAAAAAAAAAAAGGAGGCTGGTTTTCCTTTGGAATACTCTAGTCTATACTCATTACATCTCTTTCACAGGAACATTAGTTACATAAGATGCAATAAAGTGTTTTATTACACATGAAGCACATCGGTATTTAAATAGCAAAGAAACCTACAATCACAATTTTAAATGCTAAAGGAGATGCAAGCTACTGCATCTCTAAAGTAATAGATAGCATCAGTCTTTGTTAGACATCTCAGGAAGGGTTACATTCCTTGAATCTCTTAACATTACTTGTCTCGGGCTTATACCTTTTGTTTTAATTTTACTATCAAATATAATATACAGAGCATGCGCATTTTCTAAAAGCAGACACAAGTGCATGCCATATTGCAGAATGAAAATTTCTGTCATAAACTTTAACACTGCACTTTCAAAGCCCTATATGTTTAGGTAATTTATATGATCTGAGAAGCCAGAGCAGCGCACATTTCTACAAAACTAAAACCTACCAAAATATTCTATCCCTGAAACAAAAGTACAATCGCAAATTTCCTAGACTATAAAATATTAAATGCTTTACATTTGAACATGGAGGCTTAAAACACTTAACAAAAATACCCATTTTGGTAATTGTCTAGGTTTAAAAAAGTAGTTAAAATGTTATTATTTAATTAAATTAGTAATTCATTTAATCATATTAAAGACTTTTAATCTTATTCTGTGCACTTCAGATAGAATGAAAAAGAAACTTAAAAAGACAATGAGGGTTTTACTTACTATATAACATAAAAAATAAAAGACTAAAAAGTTCTAATCTGATGCAGATTTTTTATACAAACACAAAGGCATAAGAGGAGTTGTCAAGGGAAGCGAAGGTTTAGGGATAATCAACATGTTACACCATTTTCAACTGTTTATGATGTGGATGGCCACTCGGACCAGGAAACAGAATGACCTTTTTTATTTGCCAGAAGTGCTGCACTGCTGTTTATGTTTTTGTCTTTTCCTCTTGTAACACCTTCTGACCTCCCAACAGGCTTATAAACAACTTCTGTGTAATCTGTAACTTGTCCCACTTTACTAATTTGTCTCCCATCATAATCCAAAACTAAAGAATTGCATACGAGAGCTGAGAGGAAAACAATTATTTCATTCCATTAATATTTTCAAGCTTTCAAGCTTTCCTGTTCTGCACCAGGACAAAAGCTAAGTCCTTTTGAAAACATTGAGGAAAAACAGCAAAGGACTGCTGACACAAGGAAAAACAGCAGAGACAAACCCATGAAAAGTCAGTAGCTTCATGTTTACAGCAGTCATCCGAACCAATTAACCTCCTGGTCTTAACCATGCAGAGCAGTTGTGTTTTGATGAGCCTAACATATCAGCTCAACTGTTACCACAACTATTACTAACATATTACCCCAAATCTTCAAACAGTGGCTGAAGCAGTGGCTAAGCTCTTCCCAATTTCCACCCCTGTTGAGCTGAGTTCTCGTCCCAGAACCAACACACATTCCAAGCCAAGGCCTTTTTAACCAAAACTTTCTTGCAGAAAGTGATTGGGGCAAGTTTGAATTTACCAACAAAATGGTTTTGCATAACTTTCCTAAAAAGTGGTCACCCAGACAACTAGCTAGTCATTTCAAAAGCAGCCCACGCTGTGGACTTTATGTCTAAAATACACACCCACAAATTGTTTCCAACCCCAAGCATTAAAAAGGAGCATATGTGTAGCTTCTCCGATACAGTAGGAAGTCAGATGAGGGTTTTTTTTGGTGATTTTTGGACGTTTCATCATCTGTCTTTTTCATTGGTAACTGGTATTATGTTAAATTGCATAAAAATCCATGCATGCAGTTATTTTTTCCACAACAAGGAAACTAAGACTGCAATTCTTATCTAGTCACATCTCTAGGAGCTAGAGAGAGCAGAATACAAAATCACTGAGCATCATGATCCAAAAGTGTTCAGACAACAGCCAAAAGTAATGCAAAGAGACACTGCACAGATGTGGCAACTGCACTTGCTTTGGTATAAGAACTGTAGTGGATCTTCATCCTGATAACTCAGCCAGAGCCTTACCATTCAGAAAGTAGGTTTGAAAACACTTACACCCCAAATATCCTAATGCACAAGAAAAAAGAAGAAAAATTACTTGCTCTGAAAGTCAGCTTCCGAGACAATGAAGACATCAAACTGACTGCTCACAGCTTATGCGCTTATCGTCGTTGGAAAGGGGACTACTTCTGGTTACATGTACATTACAGTATATTCAAAAATACAGCACTGATCTTTAGCTGAAGGTGAAAAATATAAACAGCTGACCTTAGCTCTCACAGTGCTACAGCTGCTAGAACTGTAAGTACTGAAGCAGTTCACAAGATAAATCAAATATTCCCCCTGCCAATTTGTTGTAATTTGAGAGGCTAATCTCTTTATTCTTTTTGGCATCTGTTTGAAGACTCCTGCTGCCTGCCTAATCTTGGTATCTATTTTTACTAGTTTTATGAAATGTTACATTTCTTCCTTTTGAATATAAAACCCAGGCTAGGCTGAAAGGTCAGAAGAGTTCTGTTCTAGTAATGAGTGTTAGAGAAAGCCTCATATGCATATCATTTTACTGAAGAATGAAGTTTTTTTTAAAAAAAGAATTTATAGTCCAAATAAATGCTTCCTCTCCCCTCATCTTTCACATACATCACGAAGAAATTGTTCCCTCTGCAGACTGACACAGCAATTTATTGTGTTTATTTTAAACTAAGCAAATCCTTTCCTTAATCTTCATTTTACTGAGTAGTGTATCTCCACCCTTAAAATTACTTATGAATATATATCATTCACCGAAGTATTTTTAGTAAAAAGTAATAAAAAAAGATCAACTTATTTCATTAATTTCTTTCTGTCATCTTTAATACAATTTTTCTTCATGGACTTTATTTTTTCCCAAATTAAAAAACAAGTGTGTATGTAAATTTGAAGTTCCTAGTTTTACGGTAAATGTTTTCATCTTGTCTAGTCAGAGAATTGATTTCTAAGGAAACGATCTGCAAAGCAAAGGAATGATCTCATGAGCAAAGCTGCACATGTGAGGGCTTGAAAGACAGGGTTCTGGATTGCCAGTCAAGCCTGAAAGCACAACACTTCACTGTATGATGCTTACATAATAGGTGGTAAAAAGCATTTTCACTTTTTAGCTACTTCCAGGGAGCAAGTGTGCAACCATACAGTAGAGCGGATAGAAACCACACACTGAAATCTCAAACAGCAATAAGCTTCTCATCTTTTAAAACAGTTACTATGACACTAGGAGGAGTTCACGCAACCAGTACATTCCCTTTGCCCGTGCCACACTTTCCACTCAAGAAAGAAAAGGATTTCCCTCTCTAAGGCCATAAAACTGACATCTTTTAGAAGCACTTACAGATGATTGACATGAAATTCTCTGGTGTGGAAAAATTATACTCCCAAGTTTACATAAACTTTATAAAATCGTTACTGGTAAGAAAAAGCTACGTGAGATTTTTATGGACTTCTTCAATTTCTTATTACGTGTTTCAGTTCCTACTAAATTGCTTCTCCCTTTAGGAACAATTTTGCAGTACTCCAGCGTTTATCCCAAAGAGTCCTTAGTGTCTATAAAAGCTAGTTGTCTTACCATTTACATACGAAATAGACACTGGCTGTCACAGGAATATTTTATGTAAGACATTCACAGTCATTCACTCTTTGAGAATATTTTAATCTCATTAGAACTAAATAAAGTGCTATTTAAAGGCATTTATATCTTCAAAGTAATAACTCCAGCTGAATTAAAATTTAGATGATAGGCATCAAGGAAATTGCATGTGGCATTCAAAAACATCGATTAACGGCTGCAATAGCAGTATCAGACTGGACCAGCGGCCCATGTAAATTAATTCCTGGCCTCCCTCTGCAAGTAGTTAAAAACTACATGTTTCAGAGAAAGGTGAAACAGTTCTATTTTCAACTTGGCTGCTTATACTGTCCTTTCAGTGGGGTGAAGCTTCAGAGTCAATGACTTTCTCTACAACCAGTGATATTTAACCACCACTAAATCAGCATTTTAACTTGTAGCGATGCTTAATAAAGGTACCTGCATCTGCTTTAGCCCATCCCTAGTATCCCTCTTCATAGTCTCCTGTGAAAATTAATCTTCACATATGCATTACACATCACAAGTCGGCTTTCTAGACCAGACTGATCATCTTTTACAATACCTTATCTTCAGCCTTTCCTTTTCAGGATGTTTTTTATTTTTACTAAATTGAATTTATACACTATTACCAAATCTTCACCAATCATTAAATACAGAAGGTAGTAAAAACAATCAAAAAACTAGGCTTTGAGGTGCAAGCAATTGCATACACCAGTACAAATTAAAGTTGCTGCTTTCGATTAAATTCCATTCACATGTCATCCTTTAACACGTAATCCCTAATCCAACTCTTTTCCTTTTTTCTTTTATCTTTCCTAAAAATCTCCAGTTGCGTGTCTCACAGTCCTCTGATGTTGAACAAAGAGTCTAGATACAACCTTAAAATACAGTGTCTGCTTTGGATTTCCAGTGTGTTACAGCCTATTGAAACACTAATATATTTAATATTTGCAGCTCTAAAGGTTTCTTTCCCTTCAGAAGTCTGATGCCTTTGAATAGTATACATGCCACTGCTTGCACTGTAAATACTGTTTGATTTATATAAATATGTGTATACATGTGTGTATAAGATACATAGAATAGACATGCACAGAAATACGTGCAAATCCTAAAAGAGCCATGTATATTGGAAACTTCGTAAGGAGCACAGTTTACTTCCTAAAATGACACAAACCACTGCCACAGGATAGAAGGAAACTCTGGCTTCTCTGAAGTTGTGCTTTTTCAATTAATTTTGAGGACGCCTAACAGTTCAAATGTTTAGCAATAACTTGGTAAAATCAAAGCCGATTTATGAATATTTGGAAACATCTTGTAGTCATTACTCTTTTTGCTCTAGAATATAAGATTTTCATTGCAGTCTGTACATATAACAACATGGCTTCAAGATTTAACTTTCAGGTCATAGTAGTTCTACACCTAGATTTAATTTTGGGGTCAGACCATCTGCAAAGGTATTGGACAATGACAGTGGAAATAAAAACATATTTTGGATTGCTCACTTCCTGAATTATAACTCTGACAAACCACAGGAAATTTGAATGGATCTCTCAAAAAAAAGCTGGAGAAGTGAAAACATCTTTCAGGAAAAATATTTCATCAGGCAACTCACAAAAATATCAGTGCAAGAGGGAAGTATAGATTCAGAAGCTACATTCATTTTTTTCTTCCTTTAACACCAGCTATCAGCTATTTTTAAAGTGTTATTTGTACTCTGTTAAGTGTGATATATACTTAGAAAACACATTTATTTGTGGACAACCACAACTGATTTGTATGAAAGCTATGAAAACCAGCATTGTTAGGTGACTACACATTTTGCACTTGAACAATTTCAAACGTGCCACTATATAGAGGAGGGACTCTTTATTAGGGAGCGTAGTGATAGGACGAGGGGGAATGGATTTAAACTGGAAGAAGGTAGATTTAGATTAGATATCAGGAATAAATTTTTCACCCAGAGTGGTGAGGCACTGGAACAGGTTGCCCAGAGAGGTTGTGGAAGCTCCGTCCCTGGAGGTGTTCAAGGCCAGGCTGGATGGAGCTTTGAGCAACCTGGTCTGGTGGGAGGTGTCCCTGGCCACTGCAGGTGTATTGGAACTAGATGATCTTTAAGGTCCCTTCCAGCCCAAACCATTTTATGATTCTGTGATACAGAATTATGCAAAGTACATGCTTTGTATTTTTGTTTTCCCATGACTCCATGCACTTATGCTCCTACATGCTTACTCTGGTAGGCCTACTGTGACATGGAAACTGGTGGAGGCGGTTGGACTGTTATTCAGAGACGTGAAGATGGCAGTGTGGACTTTCACCGGACATGGAAAGAGTACAAGATGGTAACCAATGTTTTCTGAAGTCTTAATATTAGTTATTATTATCTAAAATCTGATATAATAAAGTTATATTAATAGCATCCTCAGAATGTAAGCAGGTTTTAGAAGTTGTCTTTGTCCTTAGATGTTCATTTAGGAATGTCAGAGTAGTATGAGTTGTTTGCCTAAGCAGACTTGCAAGTGTGATGTTTGTTTTTAAAGAGAAAACTCACTTTTCTTTAATCAACTGTTCCATGATATGTCCACATTTTTTGAGTTATTTATATTTATGTTTCTAGTGGCAACAGCAGAAACTGCTTCAAATCTACTAAGTAATATTAATTCACTATTTCAGATTCCAGAGTTTTTCTTTGCTGAAATTAACTTTTTGAAATATTACAGATCTATAACCCTCACAGAAACAGTAAAATTCTTAGCTGACAGATTGAAAACTATTAAACTTAAAAACTAATAAAGTTATCATTTCAAACTGAAAGAAAAAACAAAACAAAGCTATTTAAATATACAATTTGAATTACAGGGATTTGGTGATCCTGCTGGGGAGTACTGGCTGGGAAATGAGTTTGTTTCTCAACTGACTAATCAGAAGCGTTACGTTCTTAAAATACAACTGAAAGACTGGGAAGGAAACGAGGCGTATTCACTGTATGACCACTTCTCTCTAGCAAATGAAGAACTAAAATACAGGTAAGCAGAAAAATCAGGTCTGAATAAAAAAAGATCTGATAATCATTCTAGACTGTGTAGATAAATGACCTTATTTCATACAAATTATGATGGGTTCTTTCAGTTCACACAGAAAATAATGTTCGCTCCATTTTTCAGCTGTTGCTTAAAACAGTGTTAATAGTATATTTTTTTCCCCAATGGAGACAATATATATTTTGCTAGTGCACACTAGGTGAGAGTAACACACACGATGATACGATATAGGATACACTTGTCAATATCGCAGATGGCAATGCACAATATTCAGAGCAATAGGAACTTGTCTGCAGTTGCTATCAAATCCTGATTCCAGGCAATAGATACATTTCTGGAAGGTGGGTGACTAAGACGAAGAAGCAGATTTTCCACTCTAAGTCAATGGCTAACAGGAGCTGTACTGTTGTCATGAAGGGCACGCTGAGGTAATGCTATCTATCTTCTCCTTCCATGACCCACTGGGTTGGATTCTCAAAGAATAACGATTCTACCTGTGAAAACGAAGCTAATGGCAAATGTCCAGTCTCACCCCCTACAAACTTGTCAATTTGAACACCAGATTTTAATAGACCTATGAGTTATGGTCCCATCATTCTGTAAAATGTGCAGCTTCACAACTTCTTCTTACGTATTTGGTTAAAATAGGAAATAACACGTTTTAAATACATACTTCATATATAAATATTATGATAGTATTACACATTTTAAATAGTATCAGTGTTATACATTTTGAAACAGTATCAGCCACAGCTGAAATATATGGGCAGTTCATACTTCATTCTCCAGTTTCCCTGTAAAAACAGTAGACGTTGTTTGATTGGTTATAGAAGAAACTAGAGACTCTACAGTATAACAGATGCTTTCCTGCTACATAGTCCAGGAAATGTTTCTTTATGGGAATCTTATTGGTTCCTGGAGCTTTAGGTGACTGGACAGAAGAATTACCTAAATTTAGATTAATTTCCCCAAGATTTCTAGCAGCTATTTGTTGTAATCAAAGTCAATCTGACAATTGAGAGAACTGATGCTGTTCACAGAATGGGTTGGAAGGGATGCTCAGAGATCATCCAGTCCAACCCCCCTGCTAAAGCAGATTGCACAGGATCACATCCATGTGGGTTTTGAATATCTCCAGGGAAGGAGAATCTACAACCTCTCTGGGCAGCCTGTTCTAGTGCTCTGTCACCCTGTTTTTCCTCGTGTTCAGATGGAATTTCCTGTGTTCCAGTTTGTGCCCATTGCCCCTTGTTCTGTCGCTGGGCACCACTAAAAAGAGTCTGACCCCATCCTCTTGACACTCACCCTTTAGACATTGATAACCATTGATGAGATTCCCTCTGTCTTCTCTTCTCCAGGCTAAACAGACCCAGGTCTCTCAGCCTTCTCTCATAAGAGAGATGCTCTCTGTTACTTCAACTCAAGTCTTATATGCAAAGCAATCCAAAACTATCAGCATCTCCCTCCCCCAAAACATTAGATCTCAATGCCTTAGTAGTATACAGTTGTCTCAACTCCAAAGCAAATATTTTTTCATCTGGAAACAGTCAGAATCTACAGCAGAGATTTTTTTAAAGTAATGCTTTAAAATACTTATAAAGGCAACCTTTGCAAAATGGGTCATTACCCTTGTCCACTTACAATATTAAAAAATAATTACTGAAAACTAAGATGGTTGTCTGTAAATAGAGACTTTATTTTAAAATGCAACAAAACATGGAATGCATCATTGAATGCAGTGGATTAAAGAAGGTACTTAACATTATGAAAAAGATTAAAAACTTAAATATACTGTGAATGCTGGAAAGATTATCAGTTGGGTCATAAAACTAAAATTTCATAGATCCATAGAGAAACTGAGATCAGAATGGACTTCATTTGAGTCAAACTTCCTGATCTCAGAGCTATGAGGTCAGGCCATATTGCTCAGGGCTTTATCTAGTTGGGTCTTGATAACCTCTAAAGATGGAGACTGCACAACCTGTTCCACTGCTTGTCTGTCCTCAAGGCGAAAAAGATTTTCCTGATATCCAGTCAGAACCTCTCATTTCATATTACAACTATTGCCTCTCATCTTCTTTTAAAAATTGAATAATAATAATAAATTCTGTGCTTACATTAGACTTCAAATTATATTTGAAAATCAGGCCCAGGTTCATACATTATACTTGGAACCTTTAATATCATTTATGTTAGAAACTGGCTTACAGAATTTTGAACTCACCTTCAAAAAAATAGAATATTTAATTTTTTTTAAAGAGATTTTTGAGAAAATCTGTAATGAGCTGATCTTTTGAAACCTAAATGCATAAAAATTTAATTCATCCTTAATATTTTCAAATAGGGAATAAAATTGGGTTAAAATAATCTGTTAAATTATCAAAAGACAACTTCTGTCATAAGCAGAGAATTACATGCAAGGACTGATCCACAGCCAAGTTAGCTCTCCTGAGTCAGATCACATCCTTAAACAAACAGAATACCTCTGAGAAGGATGAGCTATTTGATACAGAACTACAATCACCAAAGAGATACTGTAGGAGGAGAGGGTTCAAGTCCTTCCAGTTCCACATAACACAGTAATAGCTGTGTAATCGCCTCCCCAGTTCGGTGCCCTGTGTCTCTCATCACTGAGACTGCATTTGCACCTGTGTAAGCAGATCCAAACAGCAGCAGCCTCACTGAAAGCTTACCTTGCCAAGGAATTGAAGCAAACTTAAATACCTATATTTTGTTTAATCTTTATCAATGAACTTGACGAGGGGATCAAGTGCACCCTCAGTAAATTGCAGACAACACTAACTTGAGGGGGAATGTTGATCTGCTTGAGGGTAGAAAGGCTCTCCAGAGAGATCTGGACAGGGTGGATCAATGGGCCGAGGCCAATGGTATGAGGTTCAACAAGGCCAAGTGCCAGGTCCTGCACTTGAATCACAATGACCCCATGCAGCGCTACAGGTTTGGAGAAGAGTGGCTGGAAAGATGCCTGGAGGAAAAGGACCTGGGTGTGTTGGTGGACAGCCAGCTGAATATGAGCCAGCAGTGTGCCCAGGTGGCTTAGAAGGCAAATAGCATCCTGGCTTGTATCAGGAATAGCGTAGCCAGCAGTTCTAGGGAGGTGATCATCCCCCTGTACTTGGCACTGGTGAGGCCCCACCTCGAGTACTGTGTTCAGTTTTGGGCCCCTCACTACAAGAAAGACATTGAGGTGCTGCAGCGTGTCCAGAGAAGGGCAATGAAGCTGGTGAGGGGTCTAGAGCACCAGTCTTACGAGGAACGACTGAGGGAACTGGGGTTGTTTACTCTGGAGAAGAGGAGGCTGAGGGGAGACCTTATCACTCTCTGTAACTACCTGAAAGGAGCTTGTAGTGAAGCGGGAGTTGGTCTCTTCTCCCAAGTAACAAGTGATAGGACAAGAGGAAATGGCCTCAAGTTGCACCGGGGGAGGTTTAGATTGAATATTAGGAAAAATTTCTTCACTGAAAGGGTTGTCAAACATTGGAATAGGCTGCCCGGGGAAGTGGTGTAATCAGCATCCCTGGAGGTATTTAAAAGATTCGTAGACATGGTGTTTATGGACGTGGTTTCGTGGTGGTTTTGGCAGTGTTAGGTTAACAGTTGGGCTCGATGATCTTCAGGGTCTTTTCCAACCTAAATGATTCTATGTTCTATTAACACTAATAAATCTGTGAAGGATGTGAAAAGGAAGAGTATTTTGGAAAGGGAAATATTGAGAAACTCCTAAAATATCAGTTACTATTTGGTAATTAGTAGTCCAGATAATGCTGTTATCTCTCATAGATGCAAAGCTGTAATTCTACATTGCCATGTTGAGCTAACAGCAAAATAGGAATAAAAAGAATTTTGGTTTAAACTTTTGAACTCAATTAAAAAAAATAATTGCACACAATCTACTTACAGTATTAAGAAATGCATGATATATATGAAAAATTCGGGGAGTTATTATCTACCTGCTCTCATTTTCTTCTAATATGACATGGACAAAACAGTCATCTCCACAAATGTGGAGGCTGTTCATTGGAATATTGTGCTGAACATTTCCACTCATATGAAAACATTATGCTGCAAAACAGCTTGCAACAGTACATTGGCCAGAAGAGAACTGAACTATTTGAACAGGATATTTATTGCAAACTATTCCACCATTATTATGCAGACCAACTACCATTAACTCCCACATAATAATTGTTTTTCCATTCTTCACTTCTACAGGATCTACCTTAAAGGACTTACTGGGACAGCGGGCAAAATAAGTAGTATAAGCCAACCAGGAAATGATTTTAGCACAAAGGATGCAGACAATGACAAATGTATTTGCAAATGTTCACAAATGCTAACAGGAGGTAGGAATGTTTTTTTGTTTCTCAATCTTCCTATTTTTATTGGCCCTGAAATTGTCTGTGAGATAAATAGTAATAATTTTGACTTAGTGGATTTTGACTATTGAAGAAGTCCAAAACTCACAGATAGAAATGCTAGTATGGTGATTCAAATGAAATATTTTATCATTCAACAAAAGTTAATTAAAGTAAAACAAGAGGAGTTAAAACTGGAGAAAAAAAAAACAGTCTCTCAAATTGAGGTACAAGAAAGTCTGTAACTGTGGAACTAAACAGAGTGACAGCAGATTCTTCCAAGGAATGAGATAACATAGTCTCAGAGATCAAAACACTTAACCCCCCCCAAAAACTTGTTTGAGATTCAATTGATCAGTGAAATGTGTCCTGATTCTTTAGGCACAAACCAATTTCCTAACTATCCAGAGGAGAAAAGCCCCAAAGCTGCTGTATACTATATACGCCGCAGAAGGGTACATAAATTTAATTCCATATTTCAATATAATTATGAAATGGCAATATATAAATTTAAGATGCACCACATATATGAGATATCTACATTTTTCTAAAGATTGTTCACTAGTTATTGGAGTTTTAGGTGGTATTTTTATCTGGAACCACACAAGCCATTCTATGATTTGTCAATCTAGAATTCCACATTCTGAAACATAAACAAACTGCTTTGTAAATTTGACTTCTCTTCCTGTTATCTCTTAAGCAATGGTTTGTTTCCCTATAGCACAAGTTGCAAGACAAAAGACAGCTTCAGTTTATCCAAAAGGATAATTGGATTACTGCCCTGCAAAACAGAACACACACATTATCGCCATCATAACAGAAGTATAAAAATATTATCTTATTAATAAAAATAAATTTTCCTTATGACCCCCTAACAGGTCAGGACCACAAGGGTACAAGTTTGGGTTGCTTTTTTCTCCTTTTCCTTCTTACCAAGTTTCAGCACAGGGGTTTTGAACTAATCTGCACAGAGAACTGAAACAGATAACTGAATTAATCCTCTAAAAACAATTAAGAAAGGAGTTTAAATCTGTGAAGAATAAGAATTTACCAAAGAGTGGATAAAAAACAAAGATGACTCAATATTGTTATAGTTCAAGTCAAGTTCTGCCCTGAGACTGTCAACAATGTTTGATCTCGATAATAAATTAAGCTTGATTGAAGGCCCTCCCTTCTCAATTTTAAACTACTATGTGTTACATAAGATTCAAGAATATGTAGTGAATACATAAATACATTTCCTTGCTGAGTTTGAGGGACATATTTTATACCAACACTTCCAAATCATAAGAATGAAGTTCTGGTTTTAGATTTCTTTTTCATTTCAGGACAACAAAGTGTCCTTATATACTGTTATGAAAATTATCTGTGCTGACATTTTCATCTGCTGATGTTTTTCTTTGTTGTCTGTCCTGCAGGATGGTGGTTTGATGCATGTGGTCCTTCTAACCTCAATGGAATGTATTATCCATTACGACAGAACAACAACAAATTCAACGGTATCAAGTGGTACTACTGGAAAGGCTCGGGATACTCTCTCAAAGCCACGACTATGATGATTCGACCAGCAGATTTCTAAATGCTTTTGCATTATGTGAATTATGTATTGTATAGTCTTCAAAGACTTCATCTGCTGAGCATATAAATACACCTCTGCAACTCGCCTCATTTTCAAGCCCAGAAAACACACGCTAGTGTTCTGAAGGGATCACTTCAGTACAATTCCTGAATTGCAACAGCCTTGATCAGCTAAAGCTCATACTATTCAACCAGACACAAAGTCTAAAGCATCACCCTGGTATAACAGTGATTCGGCCAAATGACTGAATAAAAAGAACATCCAAGAAACCGTCAGACAACTTAAGGACTCTGTTTTACTGATCATTTATGTTATGTATGTGTTAGTAAATAACTGGAACTGTGAAAAATACCTAAAATAGTTTTAGAAATATGCATTTTGCCTCGTCACGGAACTTTAAACATTACTCTAATATAAAACACTTACCTAGATCTAGAACTATTTATCTCTGTGTCGTTTGCCTTTTATGTACATAAAAAAAATACTGTCCTGTAATTAGCTTGATACTGTAGTTAAAGAGTACATTCTTTCCCACCATAGTCTCCTAAACAGTTTCTTACACTTATTCAGGGATTTTTTTCCAATAGCCTGTATTACTTTATTTAACAGAGGACAAATAACATTTAAGTACTTTGCATTTATTCTTGGGAAATACCATGTACAAAAGTCACCGTTTCGTTCAGTTTGTACTTATTACAGTCACTATCTTTAAGTTACAAAAATCCCTGCAAATTACAATATAGTATGTGTTTCTTTATATTTTTATGAAGATTGCACTTCTTTCCTTTCCTTGTCATTTACCTGTAAAATAACTGATCAGTATTTTACAAACCGAGACAATGGCATTAACACCAAATGTCCAGTTGTCTATGACAATCTGTTATCACCTGGTGCTGTAGTACATCTATATGTTTTGTAAAAATAACCTAACTGAAACACATATACATATTCTTTGATACAATTAAATTTAGGCTCATACAAGTTACTACGTTTTAAAAACAGGAAAAAAAATCTGAACATTATCTAAGGTCATACTGTTGGGTTTTTTTCAGCAAGGTTAGGACTTCTCCCTAGAAATTCTCTGTAGGTAGGCCCTCAATGTATGACACAATATGAATAAATTACTCTACTGGGTGATTTTTGCTTTTTAATTTTTTTTTATTATTGTATGTTTTAAAATTGTGGACTACACATATGCAGTTCATATTGAGAACATATTCCTTCACAAATCACACAAAATAATTTTGTACAGATTTTTACCCAAATTAACTTTAGGGTTTAATTCTCATGCTTAGTCTTTGCCTTAAAGTAATAATTTTGTAAATTTTTAACTTCAGCAGGTGACTGAATTAGTTACAAGACAAGAACATATCTCATACTAAAACAAAACAAAACCCTAGACGCAACACTTCTGGAGGCTTGCTTAACAAAAGACATTGTATCTTAAACACAGTAAATGATTTTGGGAGAGATGGAAGAAAACTCTTCATTTCATATTGGCAATCATTAAAGGTGCTGTCAGAGTACCCCACCACTCATACCACCACCATTCTTCACTGAAAATGTCAGCACTACTAAAGGGTACTAAAAAATACTTCTAATATTACTTCATGATCTGATTTTAAATAACCCAAATGAATGTAAATTAACAGTCATCATCTGAAGAGTTGCATAAAATAATCTGAATGTATTTAAGATTACTGTTTAAGTGTTTTATTGTTTCTTCTAGCAAACTTGTAAGGATAAACACATCCCAAACTAAAAAAATACTTCACAAAATTGCTTTTATGAATTTCTAAGAAATGTCTCAGAAAGCAGGTCTAGCAGAGGGCCACCAAACTTGTAAAGGAGCTAGACATACCAAGAAGCCCATGACAGCAAGAGAAGCACTCGGCCTACCAAGAGAGGCCGAGAGAGATGGACTTTTTCAGCCTGGAGAAGAGAAGGGGAATGGGAGACCTTACTGCTGTCTACAGCTGCCTGATCAAGGACACACTGAAGACAGAGCCAGGCCCTTCTTGGAGGTGCACAGCAATGGGACAAGAGACAGAGACAAGAGGCAGCAAACACAAGTTCAAATGGGGGAAATTGGATTTTCTTTTTAATTTATTCATTTATTACCATGAGGGTGGACAGAACAAGTCCCTTGGAGCAGAGCGTTGGACTAGACAACCATCAGAGGTCCCTTTCTAATCTAAAATATTTTATGATGCTACGAAATTTATTAGAAATGCTGAGTCTAAATTACTGTATTTCTTGCTTCACTGCATTTAATCAGACAACTAAAGAAAATACTCCCAATGTTAGAGATAGTAAGCATATATCCAGCCCAATAATCTAATAAATAAATAAATAAAAGCTTCTTCAAAACCATGATGGAATCTGACACAGTATGAATGTTCAGCCTGACAAAGGAAAATAGTGCCAACTTCTGGTTGACGTTAACCTTCATTATTTTAGTAAGAAAACACTATATGACAAGAATAATTAAATATTACATAGCTAATTTTGATTTGTTGGAAAAAAGTCTTTATAAACCTTTAGCCTTTTTGATGACTATTCTGGGAAAGGGTTCGAAGACATTGATGTAGACATTGAATGGATCAATTGTTTAATGATACTTTTTCATTTTTTTGTGAAAATGGAGTAATGTACCAACACAAATGTAAAATTTTGGAGTGAATTTATTTTTAACTGACATTTTATCTAAATGAGATTGCACGGGTTAAACTGCAAACACTGAAATGAAGTGAGAGGAGGACATTTTGGAATGAATGCAATAATGGGGAAAAAGGCGGCTGCAACAACTGTTTTGGACTTGGTACAAACAATTAAAACATAACAGCAAGATAACCTCTTCTTTTAATTCCTTCCTGTAATCAAATAAATGGTATATAAAACTAGAATGCAGTTTCATTTCTCCAAATACTACTTAGGAAGCAGAAGGGAAATAATAAGAAAAGAAAGGGAATATAAACAACATTCATGATCAAATAATAATCATACCTTTAAAAATGAGATATCCTTTACAGTAAGAAAATGGAATGACTCAAATAGGGAATGATTGGGAAGGTGATGGAAATATCACCTTGGACGTGGACTTTGTTCCTCTGCAAGAGGAGCACACTGCAAACAGAAGTGATTCAGGTTCTCAGCACAACCATAACCTCCTTCAATTTTATCTTCTCACCATCTCTCAAGCCCTCCTTACTTCTACTTTAGGAATAAAAACTGTAAAAAAAATCTGAAAAACAACCCCAGCAGGAATCACTTCCAAAGAATGCTATGTAACTTGTTACTGATAGCATACTTGGTTATTAAACAAGGTAGTCTGAGAAGAAACAGGAAACTAAGAACAACTTAATCTGAAGTACTGCCTTCTTTTTTTCATACAAATACAAAATGGGGGGAAAAAGAAAATGCTTTTTATTTATTTTCACATTAAGTTTTACCATTCTTAATGTATTTGCTATACAAACAAATCTACTTTCTCCTTTTAGAAAGAATACTACAAGATAATGGACGATTAATTTCTTTGAGCTTATTGCAGAATAACTGTTACATTTCCCCTGCACTTTGAAAACATACAATTTATGAAATAAAGTCTTCATCTTGAACATGTAAATTTACACAAATTACAAATTTGGATAGAATGTTAAAAATAAATTTTAACAGTTAATAAAATTATAGTAAAAATAAAGTTCAAAACCCATTAAACGTTCTTTCCTCAAAGCCTGTATGAAACTTTGAGAAACAAGTAGCAGATGATAATATATTTAACTGGCTGCTGCAATAGAAGAGAAATTGTAAAACCTTTTTTGGCAAAACTGTTAGAGTGATTGACTAGTAACCTGCTAGAATTCTACTTGTTTTAAAACCAAAATAAAATTACCATCTAATCAATTACAACACATGGAATGCAGCTACACTTGGGTCTGCACAGATACACCATGCCACCACATATGCACTTTTGCACTAGTTCACAATTCAGTACTTGAGAATGATCATTACAGGCAAGAAAAATGCTTCATTTAACCAACTTAGTAGTTTTAAAAGCCCACAATAATTTTCCATTGCCAAAGTAGTTTCTGGACTGAAAATACTGAGTCCATGACCTGAATAATCTTTCTGCTAGGTGATAACGTGCCTCTCCAGTTTATATACAAGTACAGATAGAAATAAAATATGCCACAAATACATTAAAGGACATTTATACGTAAATAAGAGGCTAGTTATTCAGATGTTAATTGGTGAATCAATTTTTTGCATTTTCCATGCATGCCAAAGTTTTTGCACACGCTTCAAAAAGTAGTGGTCGAAGGAGAAAATAACTCCTTACAGTATTTGCTTTAAAAAATATTTTTTTCTAGTGGGCCTTCTTGTTCACAAAACCTATTTAGAGGGCCAATCATTTTCCAGATAAACAAAAGAAAGTTCACAAATTTAAAGGGCCATTAAACTTACAGGAGCTGCAGGGAAGCTGGATGAAAGCTCGTATGGTTCCTCTGAGATCCAATGGCCCAATTCCAAAGACCAGAGAACCTAAAAGAAATCAAGCAGTAAGTAAAATTCTTATAATGTCTAAAACAGCAAACTCTTTGAATGTGTAATTAGAAGTAACAGTGCAGTTGCAATAGTTGGTTTGATATTTCATTTACTCAAACCAAACGATTCGCTGAAAAATCAATTAAGCAGAAAGATACGAACTGAAACAGTTTACAACTGAAACAAACTGTTAAAATACCAAAGTGATATTTCTGTGCATAGCTACATTAAATTTTAAAACCTTGTGAGGATATTAGAAAAGTCAACGTTTTGCATCACAATACATAAAACTGGAGTAAAGATTCGAAAAGGAAAGTCATACTACATCAGTTCTGTTCTCCTGGTTCAGCTAACCATAGAACTTCAAGAGGTTCCTGTTGGCTCATTTCTCCAGCCTGTCAAGGTCCCTGTGAATGGCAACACCTGTCTGGTGTATCAAACACTCCTCACAGTTTTGTAACATCTGCAAACTTGCTGAAGGTGCACTCTTCCCCATCATCCAGATCATAAATGATGTTAAACAATACTGGACCAGTATCAAGCCCTACGACTGACTGGGATTACGCAACTGTTGCATATAATCCACATTACATATATAAATTAGCCTGCAAAGAAGAAAAGCTCAATTTCATTCTCTTTGGTATTCTCCTCTGTCAATGTCACGTTCTAAAGCATAAAAAAGGGTTGCTAATGGTGAAGAGTACCAACTGTCTGGAAAATATGTGATCATTTATGTTCAACTGAGCTCTGAAATGCTGCATCAATATGATGCTTGGAGACTAGCAATCCTAACACTTTGGACTACTTTCAGACTTCTGTTTCCATCATGACCATCACAAAATGGTTAACAGAAAAAAAAAACCCAACTTGAAATGATCATATCTTCAGCTTCTGAAATACACTATTTTTAATATATTTTTTTTAAAAAGAAACTTCCCCCAAACTACTTCATCTAGCATTTTTCCTGGGTGGATTTTCTAAACCGTTCTTCAAAACAATTTATCATTATAAGTCGCCACTAATAGACTGTAATATTAAAAGCCTCACAAAGAATGTTCTGAGACTAGCCGTCAAGTGGTAAAAGCATCGTCTTTATGG
Source organism: Ibidorhyncha struthersii (assembly GCA_013398815.1). Classification (NCBI taxonomy): domain Eukaryota; kingdom Metazoa; phylum Chordata; class Aves; order Charadriiformes; family Charadriidae; genus Ibidorhyncha; species Ibidorhyncha struthersii. The sequence goes on from VZSZ01009250.1 coordinate 317,016, forward strand.
GAAAATGGAAAGAGGCTGAAGTTCCTACCATGGCTCTGCCCTTGAGTCATATAAAGCGCATTGTCCTACTAATTTCTAGATAGTCTAAATTCTGAAGCACACTCTGATGGAAGAGGAGTTCATTTTCCTCATTGGCTTCATCACTGTGAGCTGAGCCACAAAGCTTCTCATATAGGTAAAAGACTGCTAATTTATTTGCCAAGTTTGTCCTCTGTCACACAATTCAATTCCCCTTTTACAGAAATTTGAGCTTTGCAACATTGTTCCTGTAGTTGCCATTTGGTATGCCTGAAATATGAGTCAAAAAAACCATCGTTACCCACTAGTGGGAGACAGCACGATTCATACGTGCAGCCTTAAAAACCACAGCAACCCCCCAACACCCTGCTGCTCCTACAGCAACAGGTAGTATTCGGAGAACAAGAAGTGTACACGTATACCCCCAAAAGGGGATACATGTAATTTATTGGAAAGTAAATCCCTGTGTTTAGGAAAATTCAACCTCTGACAGTCAGATTTTCCCTAAATACTTCTCTAGCCATTTCAAATAGATTATGTCTGTTTCTTACCGTTAGCATGGCCATGCACCGTTAAACTGTTGTCATTATTGACCTTAGGACAAGCTGAATTTCATCAGTGCTTGAAATTATCCCCATGCTTGATTCACAATTAACACAAATATTTGTTGTTTTTTTTTTTTATTCTTTTGGAAGATGCCATACAACCCATATATTATTAGTTTTAATTTAAATTATAAAACTTTACCTCATAAAATTTGGGAAGCAGTTCTATGAGAGGTTCCTCAGACAAAACACGGCATAACAGACATCAAGCATGATGAAGTTATCCTTTCCAATGTTACAGCTTACTAACTAAAAAAGATTCTAAGCTGAACAGACTGATTATAAACTAGTAATGTAGATCTTATAAAATGGCCTAGCTGTATGTAGGAAAATAACTTTCTGTAAAGGGCTCTTCTGCCTCAAATCTGTTGCTACAAGAAGCAAATTGCAAACTGAATTTAGGAAGTAATTTTGTTATCAAAAACAAATTCTATAGTCTTTAGTCCAAAGCAGCTTATGCTTGACAACTTTCAGGGGAACCAGCAACCTCTAATACGAACTGCTACAAAAGCTGGTGCTTTGTGTGATGTGGCAAGTGGTGTTTTACTTGGGAGGGCACGTGTCCAATTTTCCAGGCTATTGCAAGTGAACAGTGATTTTTTTGTTGATAACGAAAAGCAGCACGTCTTCAAACTTATTGTTGAACTTCATTACAAAAATCCAAAGAACATTATGTTTACTTTTAGAAAACGCACAACCAAATATTTGAAAATGCAACAGCTGTACAAAAAGAGAAAATAATTTCTACATTCATTATATCATACCAAACCTAAAATTGAGAGTTAGGCACATTAATAAATCAATGACCTTTAAAAAAATACTCAAAACCTAGTAACACCTTTAGTTCTGTTCAGCCTGGAGAAGAGAAGGATCCAGGGAGAGCTTATAGCAGCCTTCCAGTATCTGAAGGGGGTGTACAAGAAAGTTGGAGAGGGACTTTTTACAAGGGCATGTAGTGATAGGATGAGGGGTAATGGCTTCAAACTAAAGGAGGGGAGATTTAGAATAGATATTAGGAAAAATTTTTTTGCTCTGAGGGTGGTGAGACACTGGAACAAGTTGCCCAGGGAAGAGGTCCATCCCTGGAAGTGTTGAAGGCCAGGTTGGATGGGGCTTTGAGCAACCTGCTCTAGTGGGAGATGTCCCTGCCCATGGCAGGGGGGTTGGAACTAGATGATCTTCAAGGTCCCTTCCAACCTAAACCATCCTATGATTCTATGAAGAAAAGTATAGTAACTTCCTAAAATAATACAGTTAAGACTGCAACTTAGGATTTTAAGTTATAAATTTTAAGGTGGTACCTGTGTATATTTTTTACAATTACTTTTACAGTTTACAATAAGAATATTGAAATCTGCTAGCTTTATACTTATAGCTGGTTATATTTATTGCAAATAAAAGAAACTTGTTAATTGAAGCCATTTCTCTTTTAATCACAGTATAAATCAACTTTAACTGAACCAAGAAAATTGTAACTTCTAATACAATTCTTAGAGACATGATGTATGCAAATAACTTCTTCATAAATAATCTTGAGCAGGAACAGATGTATCATGCTGTATAATGTGTACATTGTGTCCTTATACTACCAAAATCATGTTTGTACCAAAAGTAACTGGCAAACAACCCAAATAGATTAAAACATAAACCCAAATGATTAGTTATGATTAAGTAATCCCATTTCATTTTCCAGGCCAATTTTACAGTAACAACCTCTATCAATCCCTGTAGTATTTACAGAATTTTGTTTAGAAATGAATTTTGTTTATCTTAACAAAAGATGGATTAATGCTTGTCTATCATGGTTCTGGAATTGAGTACAAAGGAATCATATCTACTTTCCTAGATAAAAGGAAAATTAGATACAGAGTTCATGAACAGGTCCTGCAGTAAATAATTAGGTCACCACTCACTAAAACATTCAGTTTTCATGAACACGAAGGGAAGACGTCTCCATTCTAAGTCACTGAAAGTTTGCTTCTGACTTTGTCAGATACAAATTTTCAACCACTATATTTTCATAGCAATACTAAAAAAATGCTTCAGAATCATGTAGGACAAAACCAAGTTATAATTTGCAACATTATTCTTGAGTAGACTCCTTTTTCTTGTTAAGTCAGTAGTATCTTCATGTTCATTAGAACGTGGAAAAGGACTAAGAAAAGCTGAAGTACTTCAGAATATAAACAGGTTTATACTGAGAAGAAAGAGCTCTCTAGAAGCTTTCAAACACGCAGTTACAAAAGCGCAACTCAGTAGCAGGCAACCTGTATGGCACTGTGCTCCAACAAGTGTCCTGCAGGTTATACAGCTATAAGGTTAGCATTGGTGCAAAGTTTTCCTTTGCATATCAAAACCAGCTATGTTCTTTTGTTCAGACTATATAGGAAAATTTATGTCAAACATCAAGTTCTCAAGGGTCTGAAAACACACTGTTTGACTAGTCGTTATTTAGAGCCTCTTACCCATCCAGCTAGCACACTCAATAATCATATGGTATTTGTACTTGAATAACTCAGCTCAAAATATGTAAGCAGAGTGCTATGAAGATTAAATGTCTAACAGTAAATTTGATATTTCTCCAACAACCATCTTTAAAAAGATCATTTTAATTTTTGCTCAGAAGAAAAAAATACTGCAGCCTCAATTATCTCTCCATGTTGCAAGTCAAAAGGCAGAGGTAAATAATATTTCAGCTTCTTAAAATATTAAGAAACATATTCCAAAAGACAATCATCACAGCTCAAAATTAATACCTTGTTTAAAAGGTAGAACTGATTTCTCCAGACTGATTATTGTAATTATCTAATTTGAATTATTTTACCAATGAAGGTAATTATGGTAGGATTGACTACAGTATCGAAAGGTATTTAAAGGATTCAGTATTGTAGCATTAAAAAAAGGAAAAATTATTTTGCTTAAATGAAATTCTCCTGATTAATTTTCTACAGAATTCCTCATGATGGTTAAGTAAGGCTTCAGCTTTCTCTTCTGTAGTTAAAGTATTCAGTTAACAAATTTGGGTGAAAAGATGGCAAAATCGTGCCAGTAACATAATTAGAAATATGACAATAATGATCTTATGTAATAAGATGCATAGATTCAATCAGATTAAGAAACATTTTTTTAAAAAGTTCAAAGCAACATTTTCTTTCAGTGAAATAAAGGACTTAATTACTTGAGGGATTAGACATTTATGGACAAAGTTGTACCCGTCCTCAGTGAAAGATTTAAGCACACTTCTAAAAAAAATTAAAAACAGCAACATTCACAGACACGCAGATACCATAAGACTGAACAAACTTGTGATTTGGCGAACTGAATTCTGAGGTTTTACTGTAGTTCCTTCTCATTCAGCTCTCCTCGTAACTTTAGAACTCTGTCTAAATAGCATCAATAAAATGAGTGAAGACAGCTTCAGCATTTTATCCAATAATATTTACAGGAACAAACTAATCCTTGGAACAATTCCACTTAACTTACTGGTATTATATGAGGGATATAGAAGACCCTGTGAGGAATCTGAAAGGTAGACTGTAAGATAGCAGGAGAAAATTTGGCCTTGCTACTAGTCAATACTGGTGTATGAAGATCATGTTGATGTTTTCACCATGGATTAGTTCACAGAAGTGCAGTGTACAAAATGGGCAATGAAATTCCAGGACAGCAATTGCCAGAATACTGATTATCCAAATACTGTAGTATGTACAAACACAGGAAACTATTTTACTGAATTTTTGTAGTGGCTATCTGAATTTTTCGCTATCTTAGTAGTTACCTGAAGCTTTTTCTCAAGGAAATACACAGCTGTCATGTTTGACTACCCTGTTAGGAGAAAGTAACTTATAGGAAATACGTTGTTACTTGTTTAAAACTCCGGGACAGATATTTCAATGTATTTCATTCATAGATGTGTAGAATCATATAATAGTTGAGGCTGGAATGGACCTGTGGAGATTTTCTTGTCCAAACCACATGCTTAAACATGTTCCTTTTAATGCAGCCAAGGATGCTGTTGGTCTTTTTTGCCACAAAGGCACATTACTGGATTGTTAAGGTGACCAAAGATGCAAACCCCTTTATTCCAAGGAAAATTAATCACCAAGAACTTCTGAAAACCCCGAAGTATACCATAACAGCTTCTTCAGATAACTACATGTACGTCATGTAGGACAAGCTTCACACTGGTAAGTGTCAGGCATCTTGAAAACAAAAAGGCAACGGGAGTTTGTTTTCAGCCCAACACCTAAATTTTGAAGTATTTATAACAGAAAGGAAACCAAGACATTTAAAGTTATTCTACAACCCTTTTCTGCATAAGTGTCGTGGTTTAGGCCAAATCGGCCACTGGGGACGTTGGGGACCCCAGATGGGACTGACAGATGCTCCCCTCTACCCCTCTTCAAAAAGAGAGGCAGTGGAGGGAAACAGAGACTTAAGAGTTTAGAAGGAACTAAACTACTTTAATGAGATATTAATAATAAAAAGGAAATAATGAAGTATATACAAAACCGTATCAAGCTCCCAGGATGACAATCACGACACTGGCTGGCACTGGGGCAGTCCCAGGCTGGACTCAGTGACGGATGGGAACCGGATTCCGGATCTGCATTCAGGATCGGGACCAACGGCAGATGATTGAAGTGAAGAAAGAGAGAGAGAGAGAGAGAGCAAAAAAGAGAGGAAAAAGAGAGGCAGACCCTTTGATCCCTCATCTTGTATACTGAGCATGATGCAGATGGGATGGAATACTCCGTTGGTCAATTTTGGGTCACCAGTCCTGTCCGCTCCTCCCCGCAGGTGGGACCCCACTGCGCTTTTCCGCTTCCGACCCTCCAACGTGGCAAACAACAAAGTTGGTTGGCCTTGGGTGTCACAGCAATAAGTATAAGCAAGAGCCTCTCTGCATACCATGCCTGGGCATCAGCTATAAACATTGGTCTTATCACTCTGAGAGAGCGAACATTGTCTGCACAATATGCTGTTAATTTCAGTAGTTAGAAGAGGCCCAGCTAAGAAGCAAAGTTACTGAACAAAATTGGTCCTGTTTTACCTCAAACCAGGACAATAAGCTTAGGAACTATTCCTGTATAAATTCCAAGAGCTATGTTTTATAGCCCTGGAAACATGAGGAAAACTGAAAAACTATCAGCTCCAATGCCAGATTGAGTGGTTAATCTCTGTTATCACAGTGAGCAACTGAGGTGGTTTAACCCTGGACTGAAAGGTAAACTCCCCACCTGATTACTGCTCACCCCGCACCCCAACAGGATGGGGACAGAACCGGACAGGCAAAAGCAAGAAAAAAACCCAAACCTTATGGGTTAACATAAAGACGGTTAATAAGTGAAGGGGAAAAAAATTAAAAAAATCCCTCGTGATGTAAAAGTAATCATTCCCACCAGCCAGTCTATGAGCAATGGCTGCTTTGGAAAAAACCCTCCCAGTTTTATAGTGGAGCGTGACGTCATATGGTATGGAAAATCTCTTCAATCAGTTGGGGTCAGCTGTCCCAGCTGAGTCCCCTCCCAATTTCTTCTGCACTCCCAGCCTACTTGCTGGGAGGGGCTGACTGAAAAACAGAGAACACTTTGATGCTATGTAAGCGCTGTTGAATAATAGCTAACACACTGCTGGGGTTATCACCGCCGTTTTGGTCATCAGTCTAAATGAAAGCACCATACAGGACATAATGAAGAAAATTACCTCCGTCCCAGACGGACCCAGTACAGCAATTCAAGATTATCTTGTCTTTACAGTAACAGTCTGGTAACTTTATGTAGTAGTCCAGAAGAAATTTTGAGGATATACAGTGATTATTTGATCTGGATATCTGGGAACAGTTTCTGTAAATTACAAAGTCTCCAAACTCCTCATCTACAAACAGCTCTCCTATTTTTTTTTTTTAATTTTACAGTTTTCCCACTATGCAGCAAAATATCTAACAATTCCTTTCATTTTTACCAATGCTGAACACAATGCATGTTGCAGAACACAACAGAAACATATTAAAAGGGTATTTGAAAAATTCAAACTGAATAGTATGATTTGGCTAACATTGAGCAGAAATGCTCTGGTTAGCCTTTAATCTGTCCAAAAATAATGCATGTAACAGGTGTTTCTCCTCCATTAGATAAGACTTCAGGCATTTCTAAAATACATACTGAGGTACAATACAGGAATACTTTGGTTAGATTAAGTACCAAAAGACCGTAAGTCATGGTAATAGAGCTTCACACAGATAAATCTCCTCTAATTGAACTAACTCTAGGTACACCTGAATATCTGAACATTGCACCATTGGATGTAGCATGGACACAAACATGGGCATATGTCTGATATTTCAGCTGTACAAAATAAGTTTAATTTTTTTTCTGTAGTAAAATTTAAAAAAATATTTCTTACCCACTCATAAGAAACAATCCAACACCCACGAGCAATTCCCAGCATAACATTCAAGGTCCGACGAGGACTCCCTGTAACTACATGACTTGTTGTTTCACATACATCATCTGAGAACAAAAAGTCTCCAAGTTTATTTACCACCTGAATTATTGTATTTTGCTTCCTAAAAAGAAGAAAAAAAAGCAAACATACAATGTTGAATGGATATGCAGATTATAAAAGCATATACACACACAACACAAATTAACTCAAACTCACCTCATTTCTTTCCTCAATCATTTCTTATCCTTTTCTCACTGAGCCTCTAACCATTTGCTGTCTCTAAATTCAGTAGCCTTCCCACAGAGTCCAAACAGACCCCTTTCTGTCATCACACAATCATATCTACTTGCACATCAAAGCTCTTTTGTCCCCCACATCTGTCTTGTCTGTTTAAATAGAAGCTTTTTGAGTCAGGAATTATCTAACATATTGTTTGTGTACAATGCCTTGTACAACAGAGCCTCATTCTTGGTTGCTTTTGTAGTACTATCAAAAAGGTATTACCAGGAAATGTAAACTTTTAGACACAGCACTCTTAAGGCGTTCTCATTAGAAAGCACCAGATTTTCAGCATCTGAATAAAATGCTGTGTCTAAATTTAGAGAGAAGTCTTAAGTTCTGGCTTGCTACCTATACATGTGAGCCAACGTTTCAATTAAAAATTCACTTATCCTTAAATACAATTATAATTAAACTTATAAAATTAAATACAAAATCCAGAATGGCCACCAATGACTAGAATTCTAATTTGAGTTCTCTACATAGCTACGTTGAAGCACATAAATATATCGTGAAAACAGTGAGATCTTGGTATCACGAGAGAAAAGCTGTCGCATGAGAACAATTTACTGTTCTTATTAATAATTATTTTTATGAATTGTTATTATAAATGATCATTAAAGATCTGTAAATGAACGCCCAGTTTCAGTGCCCTCTCTGCTTCCCCCGGATGACTTGGAAGTGTCCATGGCATGCTACTCAAGATAGAACTCAAGATAAAGCACAACCTTGAACACAGTCACATCTATCACAATGGTGATCCTCTCAGGCAAAACATTTATGTCGATCACCGACATAATGTGAGTGCACCCAGAACATCTCCAGAAGGGTTACTTCATTCCTGCTACATTCCTGCTCCACAGGAAGTAACTCAGTTAAAACTCCCAAAATACCCCAGCTAAAACAAGCACTGCTTAGAGGTACTCTAATAAAACAGTAAACAATTCTTCACAGAGAATGCAGCAATCTATTTTTAAAGAAGTTTCAAACAAATAAATGTATACTAAAAACAATGTAGCAAATTAACTTAAGTCAAAAGGTGATATTGTATGTGGAGACACTTAAAAAGAAAAATCATAGACTCGTTACGGTTGGAAGAAACCTTTAAGATCATCAAGTCCAACTGTTAACCTAGCACTGCCAAGTTACTACTAAACCATGTCCCTCAGCATCAAATCAAATCAAATCAAATCAAATCAAACAATTGACCCTCACTCCAATGTGAATTCGGGCCTTGGCTATATGGCTTCAACTGTTACTGGAATATTTACTGTTCCTTTTTTATTTTATGAGCTTTAACTTAACATAGCCTACAAGTGAATGTTTTCGCAAGATTGCAACCCATAGGGGCTGGCCCTGCCTAGACTACAGGGTCAAGGGATGCATTTCCATGCTCTATCTGAACCTTTCCTTAGTTCTTTCTTGTGTCTACACAAAATTCCTTACAATGAGAGGAAAAAGTCCTGTTGTGCAAGAATTTAATCTAAGATATCTTATAAACGGCAGTGAACACTCACCAGTTTATACTTCATTTGGCTCAAAAAACTGACGGATGCAAATTTACCACAAAATTTCACTGATTTTGTGATGCAGAAAAACAGGCAGCTGCTGGTTGTGAATCAGTGAGTGGCATTTATTATAATCTCAAAACCTGATGCCATGAAACCACTGAACTCATGCATCTTAAAATTTAAATTCTAGTGAACCACTTTTGAGGCTGTAGCTACTGGGTAGTAGAATTGGATTTTGGCCAGTGGGTTGTATTTTAGAGGACTGTTTTCTGTTCTTTAGCTCTTTCAGAAGCAGTCCCTTTCCCTTCACTCATTTAAAAGTTGATGAACACCTACAATTGTAGACAGCCAAAAGCGCAATCTTGATGAAGAAATTCTGAAGAAAAGCAGTTGTTATCACCAGAAATTTGTATTTAATGAAACAGTAATTGTACCTTGTTTTTTCCCACTAGCCAAGCAACCTAAAAGAAATGATATATTAAGGACCTCTTTCAAGAAAAGAACTTTTTCCCCAGCTCTGCCAGGATTTGTTCTCCTCTTTTAGGAAGATTTAGGCCTCTTTTCCACTACTTCTATCTGCACTGTAACTATTATCTTTACCTCCCCCACAATGATCCTGTATTGGATGACTTGCAAAGTGCATTTTACAGTCTTGGTGTTACTAGCATCCAGTCAAGAAAAGTATTAATTCAATTTGCTGTTTCTGACATATATTAGTATACTTGTTAATAGCTATTGACAACCATTTACAAAGAATTTCTAAAAAGATAGCCACTAAGTGTTGTTTCTGAGTACTTATATCTATGTAACTGTAAAGATTTAATTACTTCAAACCTGAAACAGATTTGTGTGTACTAGAAATATCTTGAGTTTTGAAAAAGAATTCAAAAATCTGTAAGCAAGTGTAGTATAAAATATGGAATTGTGTTTTTGTTGGATGTTCTTTATGCTGTAAGACTTTTAAGAGAATGATAAGAGCATGCCAGAAAATTATTAACTGTTCCCCAAAATATGCAGTGGCAGCTGCTTCTAATGTTTTGAAACTAAGTGGCTAAAAAGCCTACAACTGATATTTATTCAGCAGCTATTTGTATGAAAGAAAACATTTTAAACTGATGTTTCAGATTATGACTTTTTAAATAGAAATAATTAAAATGTATGGGGAAAAAGCTAAGTCTTGGGCCGAAAGTCTGAACCATTTACCGAATAAAACTGCTTTTTACATTTCCTTCAGAAAAATCCAAAACTTGCTTAAGATTTTACTTTTATTGCTCTGAAGCCCTGTTGAGCTCACCTATGGAATAACTACTTCGGTCTGCACCATAGCAACACAAACACACATACAGTGTAGATAGCAACAACATATACATGTATGGATGTGTTTCTAGCTGGAATACAGAATGAAATAAAGTGTTTTAACACACAGCCCAAAGATAAATTTCATTTTGCATAGGCATAAAAAGATTATCAACATTCAAGTTTAAATGGTGTGCTGACTAAAGAGTCAAAATGTTTAATACTTACTCAGAAGACATACTCGTCATAACCAGCGTCCTTGTTGGCTAGAGAAGTGAAAGAGACAAGAAAACATCAAAAATCTCAAAAGTTTTCCCCTTTGAAAAAAACCTTAAATTAGAAACTGTTCCATTAAAAGGACTAAACTTCTTCATAATTACAGTATCTCCTGGGAAAGAGGCTGTACTAATTCTAGTACTACTATTCTAGTACTAATATACTAGAAATATTAAATTCTGAGGGCAAGGAAGGAAGGAAACCCCTTTATCACGTCTGGTATCAGTGCATCCAATATAGTAGAAAAAAGGAATGGAATTTTTCATTAGTAAAAACAAAAAGCAAAGATTATCCAGTCTGGGATGCCACAGAAAAAAAGGATAGTATTTGTCTTTTACCTTGTCCTTCTAACCAGATAGAAAGGAAAAGGCAGCTTAATTTCAACAAAGAAAACGTGTAATTTAAAATTATTCCAGTTTCTTCCAAAAGAAAGGCAGAAACTGGCTGAGATGCCACAGAAACAAGAGTATATTTATTGTTAGGTAAAATTTTTAATTATTTTGATACCGTAGTTTTTTGGTTTTTGCACAACTTTAGTATTTGAAGTGCAGGCTTTTAAGTAAACATTCACACTTAAATCTTGTCTAGTGAATAAAAGTTGTCTGAGTAACATAACATACAAGGTGTACCCAAAGAGTACTGCAAACCTTAAACCAGCAATTCTGAGACACCTTAAAAAGCACCCCTCTTTCCCCTGCAATACCCCCCATAGCTTATGTGCAAAGTAGGAGTGTTTGCCCCACACAGATTTTAAATAAGGTTTTTAAGAATTAGTGTTGTAGAAGAGAAGAGGAAGGAGTATCCTTTGGTCAGCAGCAATGACCATGGAAGCCTCTAGCATGCACAAAGGTAGGACAGACCATGAATTTTAGCAGTATCAGAGAAATGAGTAACTGAGCATAACATGGTCATCAAAAAATATATGTAAGAAAAGGTTTTGAAAATCTTAGCTAAGAATTACTTGTAGCTCCATAAACATGTATGTATACATAAACATTTTACTTTTGTATAAAAAGTAGGTCACCTGACTTTTATACATTGATTTCAAACAACTAATTTTCAAAATCAATATATGAATTTCAAATTATTTCTCTAGATAACTACTGCTCCATAAGAAATAATCACTCCTCTTTCTNTCTTGGAGTAATGTATTGAGCCAAGACCATAAAAATATTTTTAATTAGATTACAGCTGGTAGCACAGGCCAAAGACGACTTGAGGGCAACTCATTTTACCCAGTAATGAATCACAGAACAGAAGAGAGAACATACTCTGATGCAACTCCATCTGTTCTCTCTTATCAGTACAGAACTGCTCTCCATTAAGTGTTTGAGCAATTCGTCACATTTAAGAATGGAGTTCCTCGGAATTATCTCTGTAGACTAATAGACTGTAGAGTAATAGTGTGCACCATGACTATATAGGTATCCATTATACGAACAATCTTTGCATAAATAAAACACAATTTAGATACCAGTGACAAGCTACATATTAAAGATAACATACAAAGTAATCTTTTCAACATACACATGATAATTTCATTCTGCGGTTGGCTAAACTGGAAAAACATAAACCCCAGATACTATTTAAGTCTTCATAAGTGACATGTAGCATATTCAATAATTTTTTAACTCATGATAAACATGCACTCAGACAACATTATGTAAGCTATACAATACTTCAGAACTGAAAATACATAAAATGTGAAAATGTAAAAACAATCAGTAATACAAAGGAATAAAGCTTCAAATGAGGAAAGGATGAAACATTTCTATTGAAATATTTCTTTGAGAGAAACTCTATACAGTATTTTTGGAAATGTAAGTTTCTAGATTCTAACTTGTTGCCAGCAATACTTACTGTTGATGCCTTAGCCTACTGCTAGCCTGACAAATGAAGAAAAGGTAATACGCGCTTATCTGTAATCAAAATTTGTTGTATTCTTAGCCAAAAGACTTTGTACTGCATTACTTTCAACTCCAAATAAACAGTTACATTTAATTGCTCTTGGAATTTCCAAGAACTTCACAGTTTCAATTTCATATTTGAGTTTTATACTCAAAGAGTTTGAGCAAAAATAACAACAATGCAACAATAAATATATCTATCATCACATTATTAGTATTAAATAATATAAAGTCAAAATGTTGAGTATATACACTCAAGAAGACATCTAACAAGACACTGAGTGATAGTTCTTGTGGCAGAAGGACTGCAATATTAGGCACTCTACTGTGCAGGTTAGGTCAGATGATTGAAATCAGACATGAGACCACATTACACAATTGTGAAGACATACCTCATACTGTCTTAACACATGTTGTTGGATTGGCATAAACTCCTGAACATTAAAGGACCCTGGCATGTGACAGCCTGGAAAGGCAAAAAACATGGCTTAAAGCAATGTTTTACTCTTCTCTGTCCAATCTTTCTGGGCTCAAAACATCATCTGTGTCAAATATGTATGCCTCAGCATGGTCATGATGTTCTCCTTCAGCATCTGAAGCCAAGCCTTGCTGCCATCAGAATGAAGCTCTTTGGCTAAAAGTCTGGAGTTAAATCCCCACAAAAGCATTGTGCTAGGTTCTTGGGGCCCTTGTATAATATAAGCTCTAAAGTCAGATGTGCCTGTTCAGAATGTGCAGAAAAATACCCATCCGTACAACTTTTTATAAATGAAATGTCATGGAAGTATTAGTAATCAGACCACTACTTTTGCCAAACTTGGGTTAAAAAAACCCCATTAATATAAACCAAGGCCAGAGCAGCTTGAGACCCTACAGCTGCTTCTTCAGCTTCAGAGCTGAAATGTTGGTTAACTGTTCCTTAATACCTTATCTATAGGGAAGTGAAAATACTGTATCCACACAAATTAGGAGACCTGCAGCCTGTCCTGACATTATTCTGCAAAGTCAGCTTTTATGCTACAACACAGAGCATACAAGATAGTACAGTCAGTATTTTGGGAAAATGTTCTGTCAGTGCACCTCAAAGCAATTCAAAGACTCAAGAATGCAGAAGGATGCATACAAAAGGTAGAAATTGGAATAAATTTAATTTCTTCCAAAACTGTTATTTCATCTTCATTCGAACTGCATATTTTTGCAAGTTAGAGGTCATTCGCTAAGCAGACAACATTTTGTTTTATTGCTTCAGTAAGACAAGCAGTCCTCTTTAATTACAGTTACCAAGTAGAAAACTTAGCCAAACTATGTTTTAATTTTCGGTTGTACATTTTTCAAGTTAATTGCTTCCCCCCCCTCCCTTGCTACACAATTTTTCTTCTATGCTCTTTGTGTCTGTTTTATTTTACATGTTGCTTTTATTGCAAAAAATTTTTTTGAGCTAGCATTTTTTTTTCTGACCAGCAAAAAGACATCTGCTGAGCATCATTATGAGTTCTAATACACATTTGTAGCAGGATTATTATTAATAAAACAGTGGAAAAGGTGGTATTGAGTTAACTGGCCCCTTTATTTATCATTAATCTCAGAACCCTGAAGAGCTGCATATCTGTGCTGTAAATCAGAAGACACTTCTTTCTGAATTATTTTTTAGGTCTGGAATACAGGCTGTATTATAAATGACATGCTACAGCTTTCCTTAGGACCACAGTTGCATTAAGTATTTCTTTAGAGTCTGCCAACAACAAGATTTTTCTAAGTCATCTGAAATATAAAACATGCATTTCAGTAGCTCAAAAGAAATAGTGTTTTTAAATCTTCCCAGTACTTAAAAGACAATGTGATACTTGTTGTATGTTAACGGACCTATATCACAAAAGAGGCATTCAACATCAAAATGTATTTTCTTTCTTCTAAGTTTGAGCAGGTGTTTCTTGGAGCTGAAGGACAATAAGAGAAAAGCCCCGTTTTTTACAACCTGCTTTTCAAGAAAGTAAATTCAAATTTTGCTTCCTTAAGAACATCATGATTTGTTTTTCATAGGTGACGTGTGAATTAAAATGTGACCATAAAGTATGTTTTTCCAGTTCTCAAAAATAAAGTGCTTTCATGATAATAATTGACTTGGCAGGAATGGTTTTACGTTTGTGACTGGTTAAATTCCAGCCTAAGTAAATTAGATCTCATTTTGTCATTGGGTCAAGAACACGGGCCTCAGACTTTTTTTCAAGAAAGGATTCCAACCAACAAATACTACTTTTGAATTGTGTATTACTTAGTCCAAATGCTCCCCTTATGCCTTAAAGTCGACTGAAGTTCCGAAAGAAATAAGCTTCAGTGTACTCTCACACTTAGATGTATACTGTGATGGAGTAAAAAAGACCTTCATCTTCAGGACTCAACAGGATACTTATCCATTGTGGTTGAGCCAATATTCCAGGGATAAAGGACTTTTAGAAGGGGTGTGGGGGCCAGGGGAAAGACATGCATGTACATGTGAAAAAAGTGTGCAAGATTATTATGCTAATTGGTTCAGAACTTGTATACACACTTTAGATCTTTACAGCTGTATTTCAGAAGTAAGAAACTTCAGTCCTACTGATACATGAGCCAAAACCCACAGCCATGTGTAGCATGGGCATATTCAAGAACCAGGTTAATTTCACTCTACTTTTATCTAGGAAGGTTGTAATGAGGATCCAAAACTTTAAGGCTGTTTTTAGAAGCAATCTATAAATTGTGCTACATTAATTTATTCTATTCAAGTAATTGTGGCTCATAGCTGAAAGTAATTGGTAATTGTAATGACTGATTACTATTCAGTAGTTTTAAACAGCAATTATTCAAAGCTATAATTTACTTTCTGGCTGTCCTTTCTCCACTTATCAGTCCTTTGATACGGATATTTTTCCAGTTTCCTCTGGCTGCAAACTCGGTTTCAACTGTAATTTCCTGACCAAATATCGTTCCTCTGATTTGGTCCTAGGAAGATACGAAAAATGCACCCATCCTAACTAAATCAATACTAACATAGGGAAAGATGAAAAGAACAAAGCAGGCTATAACAAGACAGAAAAATAAGATGACATGACAGGTGCTTAGGCATCAGCTTTCCTTCACGGCCAAAGACAAGAAACCCTGTAATCACAGACACAGGAACACTTAGAACATCTGTTGGCAAGATTAAGGAGGATGAATAGCTTCAGACTTTTCAGACTAGCAGTGTCACAGTTTACAACTTACTGACATTTTCAGTTTTTCACATGCAACCATAATAGCTAACACCTATATTAAAAAAAAAAAAAAAAGATTAAAAAGTCAGCCATGGAAGATACATAACAGGTTTGTCTGGCTGTGATCATTAGCAAAACTAAAGACTGACTTTTTCTGGTAAGACAGACAAAGACTAAGGGGAGAGCAGATGCTCCTTCCCACCACTTTGACTGCAACCAAAAATTTCAGAGTCAATCAACATGACGCAAAAAAGGCCAACAAGCATGATTACAATTTCTGCAAGCATAGGCAGCAGTGATTCCCATTCTGATGGGAAGCCCAAGTCTTTCCAACAAGTACAAATTAGGGGCTGGCTTCCCAGTTAGCATTGCTCAGGAAAAGCAGCAGCCCAATTCTCAACTGTCTTTTCCTAGGAAAGTTTCACCTCTAGACCATATAATGTAAAAACTGAGGAAACAGAGAGGGTGAGCCTGCCAATGTGACAGAAGTGAAGTTCAAGAAGTGGGATGCTAAGGGGAGGAAAAAGAATCTAAACTATAAAATATCTAACAGAAAAAGAAAGCTTAGGTGAGGGACAGACACTCCCTCACCCCAAAAAAGTGACAAGACAGGAGAAAGAGGAACAAGGGCTATCATGGGGCAACACTATGTTACAGAGAAAATTCATACATGGAAGCAGAAACATTTTAAAACCACACTAAGGCATAAATTAATTCTGCCATTAGCACCAAATAATGTCCAATGTTTACTCACCTTCCCAAATGATCTGTGAGAAAGTCAGGCACAGTTTGTTTGTTTGTTTGTTTTCTGCTGAAAACCTTTACCTAGGTTAACAAAAATAGTTTGTACCCTTCTCTGAAGAATTTCAACAAAAAATTAAGCATGATGTAGGAGTGAATCTGTTTCATCTGTTCAGATGTTAAATACTGTTTATGCTTTCATAATGATCCAATGAAGTGAACAATTTCTTTGGACAGCTGACTTATGACTGAATAAAAGCACTTCATATAGCTTCAGCTGAGATATCCTGTGCCCTAACTGTGAGATAAAAACCAAGCCATAAGGGTAGTTGGCAACAGTAGAGTAGCTTCAGTGAAATTAATGGTTTGATTTTTAAGACCTCATCAACCATCCATTAAATTTTTTGTAATGGCGGTTGCCACCCATCATGGAAGGTTCATTAGAAATGACATCTGCCTCAGCTACTTCATTGCAGATATCAGTGGCTCAGTTAAAACCACTCACAATGGGTTACACATTGGACGGAACCAACTGAGGCACAAACAGACACACTTCCATTGCACAGGCTAGAACCACAGGGATAGAACCATTTTATGAGGGGAAAGAACCATTTTGCATCACCCCAGCTGTTAAATACTGGGTTTGCACAATTATTAACACCATGAGGTTAATTTGGGTACTTGAAGTCTTCTGGAGATTGCCATCTATGCAGCAATGAGAGTGGAATTTCAGGTGAAGATACTCCTGGGTACATTTGCAGCCCCCAAAAGTCAAGGCTGGAATTTACGTTAGGTTTGTGTTAAGATACAAGACTCTAAACTTAGTAAATACCCTGCTGACAAGATTGTAACCCACTTGTTTCAGATAAACAACTTGAGTTAAAGCTTTACTGTCCTCTAGACAATATGCTACGCAACTGAACAATACTTACTGAAGGCTTTGAGGCGCAACAGCAATATTATGAAGGGTAGAATAATAAGTAAAAAAACCCCAACTACCTTTTTTTTTTTTTTTAATTTTTAGGATCTTAAAGGATTATGAATTAACCATACATGCACACAATTCTTTCAAAAAAGATTTTTTGTAGTGTGTATGTATATCAACAGCCACTTTTTTCAGCATTTCTAATTCTTTATACTAGTAGGAAGTAGTACCTCTATTAAGGAATAATGTGCACGATTTTTTTTCTGTTTAACTGTTTGCATACTTATATTCCTGTACCACGCAGACTTCTTTGTGAGCTCGTAATTCAATTCAACAAAGATCACACCACTAATCCATAAAATGTTTAATTTCAGTGTATAAAAGAATGGTGGTATTTGTTAAATTATTAAGAAAAATGTTAATGAAGACATGTCAAATGGTGATGAAATGGAGTTTATGAAGCCTTTTGTTCATATTGATTTACAACAACTTTCAAGAGCTGTGAGTCTATGATTTAGAAAGCAGCTCTATCAACTAAAGGATTTCCGGCCCATAGAGTCATGCCAGATACCAGTAGGTTTATGCAGGGCGTTCATTTTTCCAAGAGTTAAATTTCCCCAAAAAAGAGGATCTAACCAGCAGTTGCTTTTCCTCCTGGTGGTTTCTGATGCCAAGAGGGAAAATACTTTCAATTTTACACTGATTCTTTACCAAACTAGCTGCAGACCAATGGATTGTTTGATTTTCTGGCACGACAAATATGACCTCAGTGTTTCAGAAATGTAACAGTGTACCCCCAAACTAGAGAAGAATTGTGATTTACCAATAACTAGAGTTAAGTTACAGCATACATACACATTTTCAGCAGTGAGGTATGCATGTCCCAAGCATGGACTGTACGCTCTCACTTCTTACACAATGCTTATGCACTGTTCCCCTCACGCTCTAAGCCAGAATGAGTTGCATCTGTATCTTGCACCTAAGCCTCCCTTCCACTATTAAATCCAAGAATGACATACAATTTTAAAGAAAAGTATGGAGATGGTCTAGATGTACTTTGAATAACTTAATGTCCTGGTTTGAGGTCCCAGGGACATTTGCCTAAAACACGACACGTGGGATTAGGATTTTCTTCTCGGTGCTTCTCCCTATCTACTGTTTAGCATAGATAGCTCTTGAGCAGTTTCCTGCTTGCCGAAAAGTAATACTAAAAAATATGTTCTGACTTTACATAAGAACTCATAAATAGTCTCTGGACCAAAAATCACCTTACCTACCAATCTTCTGGAAAAAAAACTCAATAAAACAAACTACCAAAAACCCCTACCGAAACCAAAACAGTGAAGGTGTTTTTTTTCTCTTAAATGCTCCATAAACTTAAGCCGCTATTTCTTGAATAAGGTCTCAAAAAGAACCAATATGTTGATCTATTGACTGAACAGAAATTTAGTGACAATTTTTTTAGAAAGACTTGGACAAATTCAGCTCCTGAGTCTTAACTACACTGCCTGCTAAGATGACAAACTGCGAAGTCAACCACCTCCTATATCACTGTCGCAGCATATTTCCAGTGTTCCAAGCAGCAACTCATACAAGAGTGTGAACAGCAGCTGCAAGTGTCCCTGGGACAACAGGAAACACCCTAAACTTGAGTGGAGAGGAGGTTGTGCCTTTTGCCATAGAAAGGTACTGACTTGACACTTCTTTCCAGTTAAGAAATAGACCATAGCACTTCAATAGGTAGTCCAGAATAGACAGCATGAAACCTATCATAAAGAGAATGATTTCTTGGGACCTAAGACCACGAATCAGCCCACTAGGTCCATCTACAGGAGATTTTCCTGGCAGCAATGGTATCATCCCTAAATGGTGGTAACAAAGCTGTTGCCATTAGAACATGGCACAAAGCATGCACTGTAAGGTGCAGCAGCAGATGGCAAGAGTATGGCTTCTGTTCTGGAAGCCCTCAACTAGTTGTGGAAGAAGTGTGGGGGACAAATTCACTAGCTGGACAAAGTCCAGAACCAGAACTGCCTCAACCTTTCACTCAAGGTTGAGTGAAAATACTCATGAGATTAAACGTACAGCAGAACTTATAAAACGTTTCAAACCATGGGATACAAAGGCATCCTTTACAGTGCTATCCTCTGAAAAGTTCGAGCATGACCAGTAAGTACTGTCAGAGGCAGTATTTTGAGACTGTGCTTTTCAAATATTTAATAAGAATATTTTTCAGTGATTTTAGCCATCTCATATTACCCTTGCTGATACTTATTTTAGTTTTTCCTGTACATCACTCTTATAGCATTCAATATTTTTTAAATCCATTATGCCAATATGAAGTTCTTAGACTTTTTTCGTTACTTAAGTCAATACCAAAAGAAAGAAAAGAAGTATTTTATCAAATGAGTATCTGCATATTCCACTTACATGAAACAAATAGTAAGACTACTTACTGATATGACATTTTGTTCTCAAATGCCAATATTATTACAAAACCTGGACATTTGGAACAAAAAAATATGCTACTGCTATATCCAAAATATAGCTGTGGACAAGCTGTGTCTTGCTGGTAAAAATAAACTTTCTTGTTGGATTTCAATGCCCCATTCAGTGGCATATTTCAGGCACTCCAAGGAAGCAAATTTTCTGCAGTGATGTGTAACATTAGATCCTTTTATCACTAGACACTTTCAAAGTTACTTGTCCTACAATGTGGTCTACTCAAAAGCTTCTTTCCCAAAAACTTGTTTCTTCAACTTTATGTTGAGTCAGCTGGATAACTACAGTTTAATAATAATCAATTATTCAGTTGTGATCAGCTAGAGTTGGTCAGACGCTTTCAGGATTACTTCATGTAAGATAAGACATATTGTGAACAAGAAACATTCTAGGTTCAAATCAGATATGGATAAAATCACAGCACCAGACATTTGGTCAATAACATCAAAGTTTCTCAATGGTACCATGCAAGCACTCTTATAATTTGTAGCTTCAGTCACTCATCTTGTCTTTACACCCAAAGCGATCAATTTGAATAATTTTCGATGACCACCTGTCCACCACCCCATTACATCAAGTATTCTCCCCAGACCACAAACATGTATGTAGTTCCAGTTTCTTCACTTTTAACTGTAAATAAGATTGCATGCTTCCATCTTGTCTAATTCATACTAGTTTGATGTTCATTTGCAGCTGGAAGTCAGCAACATTTCAAGTATCAAGTATGTTTAAAATATGTACCTATTCAAAGCAACTACAGAATCAAAATTGGAAGGAAAACATAAAAAGATGTTGTCCCCTAAAGAGATATAACCTGTTTAAGACAGTCTACAAATGCACATATCAAATATAGACATAAAGTCACTTTTCTGAATCTCTGGCAAGATGCTTCATGCTTTATAGTTACCAGATTTTTCAGGATATTAAAATTTGTTTTGCCATGAATAAAATACTTTTAAAAAGGATTTTGATGACAGGCTCTAACAATGGCCTTCTTCACACTAATTGTTCCACAGCATAAGCTTGGATTCTTTGTAAAAATTTCCTCTTCTCTCAAAAATCTCTTAACTTCAGTGTTGATAACTTTACCTTCACCCAAATCCAAAAGCTACAGGAATACAAGCCAAGATGAATTTGTTTGAAAACAAAACTGAAGGAATTTCAGTTAGGTCCATACTGTCTTCTCTGTGAAAATATGGTTTTCATTATCCCTCATGATGCTTAACTGTTTTTTTCACATGGTTGAAGAGTTTGTTCTGTTGACTCAGAAGACAGTATTTTAAGTTTTTTTTTGATTGTAAAATTTATTCCAATTGCATTTCTAGTGATGGAATACTGTTAGATCCTTTAAAAGATATCTATCCCTTCTCATATCCCTCTAAAAATATGAAACAACTTTTTACTTGAATAAAAATGGCAGTTAACTGGTTATTCATAATGAGTCTTCCTCTGATCTATTTAAAGTACAAAATATTTACATTTATGACATGTGTAACAAGTGTTTGATATATGTAAACATTTTTGTGACATTAAGCAATGTAATGAGCACTCAACCCCCATACCAACACATTAACACCACTGTTACTAATTTGTTTGAATACCTTGTCGGCTTTATGATTTTTAGCTATTTCACTTTGTCCTCCCTGTGCAAAGCAACAAAGAACTACGTATTTAATTTCATGGAATAATTGAAAAATGCATCACAATGCATAAAAGGTTTATTTTATCCCTTCAGTCCAGAATGATCAACTTAGATTTCTAGACCAGGGAAGCCACCTGCTGACATTCATAGGAATTAACCCACATACACCAGAAGGGCCAAAAGGAAGATCTGGGGAACTACAGGCCTCTCAGTCTAACCTCGGTGCCTGGGAAGGTTATAGAACAGATCATCTCGAGTGCCATCATGCGGCACATGCAGGACAACCAGGTTATCAGGCCGAGTCAGCATGGGTTCATGAAAGGCAGGTCCTGCTTGAGAAACCTGATCTCCTTCTATGACAAGGTGACCCACTTAATGCATGAGGGAAAGGCTGTGGTTGTTGTCTACGTAGACTTTAGTAAAACCTTTGACACTTGTTTCCCACAGAATTCTCCTGGAGAAACTGGCTGCTCATGGCCTTGATGGGTATAGTCTTCACAGGGTAAAAAACTTTCTGGAAGGCTGGGTCCGAAGGGTGGTGGTGGAGTTAAATGCAGTTGGTGTCCGGTCACAAGGGGTGTTCCCCAGGGCTCGGTGTTGGGGCCGATTCTCTTTAATATCTTTATCAATGACCTGGGTGAGGGGATCAAGTGCACCCTCAGTAAGTTCGCAGATGACACCAAGTTGGGCAGGAGCATTGATATGCTTGAGGGTAGGAAGGCTCACCAGAGGGATCTGGACAGGCTGGATTGATGGGCTGAGGCCAATGGTATGAGGTTCAACAAAGCCAAGGGCTGGGTCCTGCACTTGAGTCACAATGACCCCATGCAATGCTATGGGCTTGGGGAAGAGTGGCTGGAAAGTTGCCTGGAGGAAAAGGACCTGGGCGTGTTGGTGGACAGCCGGCTGAATATGAGCCAGCAGTGTGCCCAGGTGGCCAAGGCGGCAAATAGCATGCTGGCCTTTATCAGAAATAGTGGGGTGAGCAGGACTAGGGGAGGGATCATCCCCCTGTGCTCTGCACTGCTGAGGCCCCACCTCGAGTACTGTGTTCAGTTTTGGGCCCCTCATTACAAGAAAGACATTGAGGTGCTAGTGTGTCTTGAGAAGGGCAATGAAGGCGGTGAGGGGTCTAGAGCACAAGTCTTAGGAGGAGCAGCTGATGGAACTAGGGTTGTTTACTCTGGAGGAAAGAAGGCTGAGGGGAGACCTTATTGTTCTCTACAATAACTGAAAGGAGGTTGTAGTGTCAGTCCCTTCTCCCAAGTAACAAGCGATAGGACAAGAGGAAGCGGCCTCAAGTTATGCCAGCGGCGTTCTAGATTGGGTATGAGGAAAAATTTCTTCGCTTAAGGGTTTAATCAAACATTGGAACAGGCTTTCCAGGGAAGTGATTGAGTCCCCATCCCTGGAGGTATTTAAAAGACACGTAGACATGGTGCTTAGGGACATGGTCCAGCAGTGGTTTTGGCAGTGTTAGGCTGACGGTTAGACTTGATGATCTTAAAGGTCCCTTCCAGCCTGGACGATTCTATGATTAATCCTTGCCAGCTGTGCATGAGAAGACTCTGGAACTATCCTCAATTATGAGTTGCGTGTCTCAAAACCAAGAATTTCAAACTTATATGCCAGTTCTATCAATCTACCTTTATGCACTGCATTTGAATATGTACAACACACCAAAACTCCTGGGGTTTTCCTGGGGGGTGGTGGTGTTTTAAAACCCAAAACCTGTTCCTGATGCCATTAAAAATTCCTGAAAATCTTACTTGTCTTCCCTCAACTTGCCTGCAGCTGCCATTATAAACTGGCCTGTCTTCACGGTTTTTGTTAGTTGACAGTACAATTGTAGATAACCAATTAGAAGTCTACCATGTTAAGAGTACAATAAGCATGCCTATATAAATAGTATAGATTAAAATTACTTATATTTTCTTTCTTTATCTAAAATTGTGATAATAAAGAACCTGAACAAAGTCATTCTTGATTTTAACTTCGGCTAAATCAATATACAAGAAACTCAACCTGCATGAGGTTTTGAAGAAAACAAATGCATAACATAACAGCACAGCAGAGAAATACCAAATCAACAGCTTGATTTATATTAGATTAAAGAAACTACAAATGACAAATTGAAATAACCATGGAGGTAAACAACGTTAACACTTATGCCTGGTCTTATTTCCTACAGGTATTTTTGTATGGCTTTTTATAAATGTACCATAACATAGTGAGATCCAAATGCCTACTGACATGCCTTCACCATAGTGAATGAGTTACAATCGTAGTGTTCACTGCAGTAGACACTGTAGTGAATGAGTTATAAGTACTCTAAAGAGTTTCAATTCATACATTTTCTGGGAATTATATTCAGCAAACACCTAAAATATTTTTAAAGAGGTATTAGATTTCAAACTATTTTTCTATGAAAAAAACTAATGGCTATTTATATTGCTTCCAAAATGAAGAGACATACAGCTAAGTAATGATTTTAACAGACTACACTTACACAGATTCCCAGAACACCAGCAATACGATCTGAAGCCTCATATTGGAACTATTCACTACAAAACTGTATATACTCTACAATGACTATAATTTAAAGGTTTGGTGGGTTTTGGTTTGACGTTTTTTTGTTGTTTTTTTTTTAGATATAAAAGGTCTAGAGATTCACATAGTCACATTTCTGGAAACGTTAGCCCATTAAAATAGCTAGGAAAAGCCATTTCTTTTGCACTTGTATTTTTAACATAAACTTTAAGGTTTAAATAAACATTTGTCCTGGTTTGAGGTAAAACTGGAACAATTTTATTCAGTAACTTCTCTTCTTAGCTGGGCCTCTTCTAACTACTGAAATTAACAGCATATTGTGCAGGCAATGTTCACTCTCTCAGAGTGATAAGACCAATGTTTATAGCTTATGCCCAGGCATGGTATGCGGGAGAGGCTCTTGCTTATACTTATCGCTGTAACAGCCAAGGCCAACCAACTTTGTTGTTTGCCACGTTGGAGGGTCGGAAGCGGAAAAGCGCAATGGGGTCGCACCTGCGGGGAGGAGCGGACAGGACAGGTGACCCAAAACTGACCAATGGGTATCCCATCCCATCCGCATCATGCTCAGTATAAAAGCTGAGCGTCAGATCCCTCTTGCCCTCTTGCTCTCTCTCTCTCTCTCTCTCTTTTGCTCTCTCGCTCTCTTCACTTCAACGGGCCTTTGGTGCCGATCCTGAAGGCAGACCCGGAATCCAGTTCCCATCCGCCACTGAGTCCAGCCTGGAACTGCCCCAGTGCCAGCCGGTGTCGTGATTGTCATCTTGGGAGCTTGATACGGTTTTGTATATTTCATTATTTCCTTGTATGTTATTATTAATATCTCATTAAAGTAGTTTAGTACCTTCTAAACTCTTAAGTCTCTTTTTCCCTCCTCTGCCTCTCTTTTTGAAGAGGGGTAGAGGGGAGCTTCTGTCGGTCCCATCTGGGGTCCCCCACGTCCCCAGTGGCTGATTTGGCCTAAACCACGACAACATTAGAAAATTCTTCACAATACTATGATTCAATGATTTTTTTTTTTAAAAAATGTTTGTGCTATTCCACTCATACACTTTTTGCTTTGGGCAAATGAAACTAAATTTTCTAACTTATCTTCACTTTCACTTTGCCAAACTTTAGCAGAATGTTGCAATGTTTAAGCTGCAGCCATTGAAAAAAGTGTTTACTAAAAATTTGTATAATGTTTGGTTGTTTTTAAAAAGCTTCAAGAACATATTGTGACTGGTATTAGAGAAGCTTTGCAACTTAATCCTTTACAAAAATTTAGATAGTCAGTTTGATTTTGTTCAAAACAATATCCTCTTAAAATTGCTTCACTAAATTTCCTAGGAATCTCCAGCATTGGCTTTATATATTTTGCATGTATGCATGCATACAAACATTGGAAAATAGATCTTAAAGTGATTCTGTGTGATTAATAAAAATTTAATATACATTAACAGACAATTGCTCAAGGAAAAGATGCAGTAAAATTTTTCAGTGCAACAGTCTGGTTAAATCACAAAAGTCTCTTTGTGAAGTTCTTTTTACATTTCAATCAAAAAAAACCCCCAACATTATCTCTATATGAATTTGCACAGCCAAACTGCAACTGGAAACCTTTAAAACTATAAAAAAACCTCCAAAAACATTCATGACATGAAAGTATGCACTGCTATGTCATTGACATTTGAGTCAAATTGTATTGTCAACTGGCTGTAGCGGACAGATGAAGGAAGCCATTTCAAAACACTGAACAGGGATTTTCTCCATCTACTTTAAGTAGCTTTGGCTACTTAAACACCTCACAGAGCATGCTTTGCAAAAGAAAGCTTAGCAGACACCAAGCAGAACCATTCAAAGACGTTACCTTTGACTGCAAGGCCAATATTTGGCCCCTGGATTGAAAAACGGGAACATTAAAAGAGAACTTCAGTCTTTTTTGTTTCTTGTCAGTATGTAACAGTTATGTTGGGACCTTTTCTTAAGAGAAATGAAATCAAAACTAGCACTATTGCATAATGCTCTTACAGCATAATTATACAGGAGAAGGAATCAGTACCAACAAATCTGGTAAATCTCCAAGGACGGTTTCTGCAGATAGCCTTAGGAAGAGCGATTGACTGCAGATATACATTTACCAGTTTTAGTCAGATTTCTGTGGCAGGAAACAAAATTGTTCTGGAGAGGTGCTTTCGCCTAAAAAGTACACATAATGTTTCTGTACAACATGGATCCAGAGTGAAGTTGATTTATACATTCTACATAATACTTACAGTTATTAGTTATACAAATAGTATATATGTATATATTAGGAAAAGAAAGTGAACAAATACTTCAGAAAAGTCACAAGCAGTAAGATGCAGGCAAGAAGTCAAATAATAATTTTAACCCAGAGAAGGTCACTGGTCAATGGGATTAATATCCCATCTTCAGGAAGTTTAAAAGGTTGAACAGCCTAGTAATTGCACCTGCTCAGAACTTTTACATAAAAGACGATCGAAATCTGTCATCAATCTCTGAAACTTCACCAATAGCTACCAATGAAACACCTGTCCAATTTATTTCATAGAATCAATTGCCTCAGACATCTTTTAATGCTTTAGAACTTCACATTCTCAAAACAATTTATTGCTCATTTTAATTGTATGACTTACTAATAAAAAGAATTACTTCTTTTCCTGATCAGCTTTATATTTACTTAGAACAAATCTTTTACAAGGGCAGAGCAACTTAAAAAATTCAGTGCCAATCCAATCCTCTCACCTGTTTTTTTCGCATCCAAATTGAGCTCAACTAGTAAGTTAAGAAATTTAGCTTTACCTGAACCTAGAAGAAAATACTGCATGAATCTTTATCCTGAAGATACATCCACAGGGGATAATCCACTATAAAACAAACAACCCCCCCCTACCCCATTTTGTAACTCCTCCAAAAAAGGATAGGCATCTTTTCAGGTTACTTCAGCGGCTTTTCGACTTGAAGAGCTTGAGCTGGCTTACCAGCCTCCTTTACAATGTCAACTTGGCACGACTTGGCCATCACAAGTTACCAGAAAGCGGAGTTCCATGGTTATATGTATTGTCTTTGAACACCATTCGCATAACATTTCAAGGAAAGTGAGACTCAGAAAAGTTTTTAAGTTGATAGTGCATAAAGACTGCGTTTCTTTTTTGTCCATACAAAGGCACTCGGTGATTCCCCAAGAAAAAGAAAGAACTTGACAAACAATATGTCCAGTTAAACTGACCTTTTGGAGTCTTCTAGGTTTTCTTAACCCCCCATTGTGCTTATTCGTTCGTTCGTTAAAAACTTTGCAAGAGCCAACAGTAACATGACACTCTGAAACTTCATTTTCATCACCTAGAAATGAAGCGTATTAAAAATTTAGAAACTTGAATTGAAAAATCCAATCTTGTTAAATGAAACTGCCACCAACTATTTTGTCATAGCACATAGAGCTACGAACAATTAAGATACCTGAGTTAGTAATTCGTACCAGTTATTTTTCCATTGCATTTCAGTTAGGGAAAAAAGAATGACATTCAAGCCTCTGACTTCATCATTCAGTATCTGATCTTGTAAATAAACTAGTTGTAGAACTCCCAACTTCCAATATTTTGAAAACCATATATTAACCACAAGCAAAGAATCATATAAATTGCTTTCTATTTATTACAAAATTTGCAGTTTCTCTGAACACAGGGTTGTTTTGAGAGCTTGAAGCATTGGTGGCTACAGTTTTCCTTTGTTATTGAAATGTCAATGCTTTCCGTGCACACTGCATTTATCTCAAATGAACTGAAGGTCTGAAACATGTTTTCAAACAACACTTTGCAAGCAAATCTAGCAAGCTGTTCACAGGCAAGGATTGCACGTGCATGCAGTTTATCACTGTATTTATCTAGAAAAAGGCACCATCCATAATAACCTACTCCAATTTGGCTGCCAAAAAGCACTGCTTTTTTTCACCACCTATTTTGTGAATTAACATATATTTAATTCTTCAACATTGTCAGGGTGACTTATAACCACTAAATAATAAACTTCTGATTAATTTGAGAAATTATGTTGCTTGCACAAGATAAAAACCTTTGACCTATCTTTTGATCAATGAAGTTTTAATTACTGAAAATTTGAGTAGATAATTTCCCCCAAATTTAATTCAATGGAGTCTACTTCAGGACATTTGTAAATTTTTCATTTAGAAGACATGAATGAGACCAGTTAGATTTTAATAATTGATGGCCTAATAATAAAAAGTGGCCTAAATTCAGCTCCTCCCAAGTAAGTTTCTTCTGATTACTTTTGGAAAATACTGAAGGGTACTATCCATATTTACTAGTCTGACTGCATATATAACTAAGAATAATTTGGTTTTCCTGTCAGCTACTTGAACTCTTAATCCTTGAGATGACAGAACAATAAAAAAAAATTACAGCACAACAAATGATGACAAACTTTTTCTATTACTGATTACTTATTTTAAAATGATAACCTTTAAACTAGTCAAAATTTCATCACTTCTTCACACTGAAGTTGCAAGTTTCTCACTAATTTACACAGTAGCACTGTAATTTTTGCGCAATACAAGTAAACCTGACTTTCAGGTACAATCATTAACTTAAAGCCAATATTTAAACACAAAGTGTCATTTAACAAAGGAAGGACTAATTACTTAACTACGTTGATTTTATTTGATATTGCACCAAGGCCCATCATCTTCAATCACAGAGCAAGACTGATGGCAAGTGGAAGAAAAGATCTTGCCACACAATAAACAAAAGCTAAGAAATTTAAATTTAACTCTTTTTACTTGGAAAACAGATTTTTTTAAACATGTATTTTGAATCTTAAAAAACCCCAACAAACACCTGCAAAGGATGTCAGGAGATCATCTACTCCATTGCTTTACCCCAAGCAGATGCAGGTAAAGCAAGGTATATCTCTGTTTGTTTCCAGTGAGTTCAGTCACTGTAAAAGGACGATCTATTGGTTTAGGGTTTTTTTTGGAGGGGTGGCTTTGGGTGGGCAGTGAGAAGTGGTGTAATATTCCTTTTGCCATGCTTGGCCTGAATGCTCAAGGTCCACAGCTCTTGTCCTACTTGGGATTAAAGTCTCAAGACCTGTATGCTTGGACCTCTTTCCAGTTAGGGTTCACTCTCATTGGTTCCTCACATTTACAGGAAAGCAGGAACGGGGGACAATGTCCATAATCTCTTATTACCAACTTGGGGATATTATGCATTACATAAATAAGGACTACTCTTTGCAATCCAGTTCCTACCTCTTCTCTCCTATCAGGACTTCTCAAGCACTTGCCAGTTTTTGCATCATGTAGGTCTCAACCCTCACTGTCTATTGTCTGTTTTTCCCCCAATTGCTTCTTTTTAAATTAGTTGTGAGTCACAAGTAAGGAGTTTTCATCTTTAGCAGCTTTTCCTAGGGTATTTCAGATGAAGTCAACAGAACTTTATGAAGCAATTCCATCCTCTGTTAGTTATCCCTAAATTTAGCTCAAAAATGCAGGTAACATGCCACTGTCGTCCATTGGATCCCCTAAATTCTCTTCATTGCTCAATGACAGGTATTCAAGATCAACAACTCTGATAGGCCTCTGAAGTATTATAACTAATTAGAGTGACTTTAATTTGCAATTTAAGCTTCTACTCATTCATGATCTTTTGTCATCAGTGAGGAGTTTTGAACTAGAATACTATCTTCAAAATTCCATTTGATATTTTCTTTGAGTTAAAATGCAAAGTAATGATTAGGCACAGTGAGCTAGTTTTGTTCAGTCAAATCAATCATGTATATCTAATAAAATTTTTATCTATAGTATAGTGTTCACCTTCAGAATATCATAACGAAATGTCACTGAAATTAAGCTATATCATATCTCCTATTTTGTACTTATCCACAGTTATTTACCTCAGCTATGAATAAAGTAAGTCTGAATTTGTCATCATTAGTAATCCTTCAGGTACGTATGGACAAAATATTTAACAACTTGTGTTGTTATTATTATTGTAGTTATTATTCCAGCATGGGCAAATACCAAGTTTTTGCTATTCAGAACACTATTTCGTCAACTCTTGAAAGCCCACCAGGTTGTTAAAGAGAACCTGTTAACGCTTTAGCACAATTTTACCTAGCTTGTTATGTGCTCTAGGACAAACGTCATCAGGCTTTGTAAATTTGACTAATCCTCAACCCATTCCTCCGTTCAGAAAAAATGTGTCCTTTTTTGTTTAAATAATTAGTTACAATTAAACTTTTTGTGAAGACAAACAAAATGAGGAATCAAGGAAGAAACAGTTTTCTTCTTCATCCCTCATTTGTTTTTTAATAGGACAAAATTTCAATAGAGGACATCATACAATATTTTTAGTGAGCTTGTCTTCTTCCAAAACTGAAGGAAAAAAAAAGGCACATCAAATCTAAGAAAGTTTTCACATGTGTGTTTTTAAAGACATAAACAGTATTTTAGCATCATTAAGCACCTAGTACCTCAGGTAAAACTTATTCATCTAAATTAAACTTAATTATTTTTGCACCAAATAACAGAATGATATTCCAGATTCCCCATCTTAACACTGAAGCACATTAATTACAGTATAATGGGTATCAGTTTATGTCTTTTGGCCAAATAAGATAATATTTGCCTCCCATATTAATGATAAATATCTAAAATTCACTTAGCTAAGCCTTAAGTTTAAGATTGGAAATAATGCTAAGTCCAAGTTCAAATTTCTAAATGATTTTAGGATGATAAAAGCTTAACAGAGCGTACTCTTGCATTCATTGCCCTATTGTTTATTGTTGTAGCTTTCAGACAAAAAGTCATAGGAATTTATCAAACCTGAGCAAGTATTGACATTCTAAACCATGTGGTTCACGTGCCCCTACCATCAGTCCTACTAAAAAAGTTATAAGCAGATGGACTGGATTTCGAAGTAAAGCAATCTACAACATGAATGACAAAGCAATTCTTAGGCTCTCCTAGTAACACGGATTATTAGCTTTCACAAAAGGCGGTATTACTGCATTTCCATAAACTCGTATTCATGATAGAGAAAAGCCACCATTTTTCTCACTTTCTAACTGCTAAAAATTTAGGCATTGACATACAAAACCCAGTTACACAGCACTTATTGATTACAGAGCACTGAAATTTATCAGGTAGGGCTGGTTTAATCAGAAGGACAGAAAATTTATTTCATCGCCAGAAACAAAGCTAAGAAAGAAAAAGTGAACAGGAAAGCATCTTTTAATATTCTTATAAAGCCTAATTAATTTCAACTCTTGTATCTGTGACAGTTCTCTACTTAATTTGACTTGGAGTAAGATGAAAATAAGTAGCCATGTTGATGCCTGTGCTGTTCAGCAGAATAATTGCAGCCTTAAGTGTACCCTACAAGGGAACTTTAAGTTTGCTACAACACAAGCTTTAGGACTTGAAAAGTTAGTTTCAGATTAGCCTACACTTCTACTTTAAAAGCAAATGTTCCAAGTAGTCTATGGAAGGAAAGCTTATCAAATCTTACTCCTTGTTGTTAAAGACACTGCATAAGAGTGCCACTGACCTAAAATCACAAGGAAAAAAAATGGGCAAGAAAAATGTTTGATATTTAAAGTTTATACAGATATTATTAAATTTTATATGGATATTTGATTGCTTATAACTGTATATATGTGATGAATGAAAAGAACTCCTTAGCTTTTAAAAATTATATACTGTATTTACCAGTTTTCAAATCACATACAACATCCAGAAAAACTGAGCAATTTACTATTTATTTATTAATTAACAGGGACAAGAAATAACTTACATTCACACACACGCACAAGAAATATTATACCTATATTTAATAAAAATCAATTATTTCATCATACAGTGTCACAGTAGTAAGTTTAAAACAAGATTTTCATTTTCTTCCACAGAACTTGCATTATTAGGGAAAAATATAACTCATCTTTCATTATTGACTCCTTCGATTTTTAAGTGAGCTCATCTGAGCTGTCAGACTTTAGGTTCTACTTGAATATGCAATCGATGCACAAAGCTGAATACACTGTACTTGGAAAAACAGCCATCACTGATAAATCACAGATATTATTAAAATCACTAGAAACACAAACTGAGACTTACAGAAGTTCCTAACAGAAAGGATAAAAAGTATAAACATTGGATAACTTTTGTTTGCTGAATACTGTTCCTTTTTCCTCTCCTCCAAAATCTGTTACCTTAAACAAGTTGTCCAATGAGAAAATAAAAGCATAACATGCTATAACATTGATCATAATTTAATAATTAGAATTTAAAAGTTAAGAATTAACTCTAAAATTAACTGGCATACCTAAGTTTAAAAGTAGTAAACATTTTCATGATTGTTTAATGAAAAACAGACAGCTCTTTGACATTAAAAAATACATAATTTAAGGATCGTCATCCAGTGCATCTCCACATGGCAAAAACCACGTACAGTGGGTTCATACATTTGTGGGTGTACATTTATACTTGTATAACATACATCTGTATCAACTTTTTTTTTAAACCATATTATAACGATGCACTCGAGGTATTAAAAAACAGATGTAGTGAACCCAAAATAGCAGCTCATAGTTCAGCAGCTTATTACCCACAGATATTGGCACAGTCAGCATTCAACACTTCCACTGCATGATTTCATAAAGCTGATACCAAGTTTGGTGAGTCCTTTCAGTTAATAATTAATTTTATATAATTCATTGATGCACTGCTGCAGAATTTTCTAGGGAAAACAAATGACTAAAATATACAATAATTAACCCTATGTAAAGCTTGACAAACAGAGCTCAAAATATCAAAATCTGGAAATGATTACTCCAATGCAAGTTAGAAGCATTTTTCAGAGAAGTTCCTGAGATTCAATATTCTGGTACATATTTACATTGAAATAACTTAGGCTAAACCAACTTGAAAACACTCAAATGTAAAAAATACTCTCAAAATTATTATTGAAAACTAAGATCGGTTCCATACAAAAAAAGCAATGGTTGAAAAAGATGCTTACATTGCAACTCTTGCACGTGCCCTCAAATTTCTTATTCTTCATCATAGCACAAGTTAGAAATTGCTAACTCAAATCCACTACAGATTTTATGCCCTTAACTGCAATTAATCTAAAGTAGCAATTTTAACATGTGAAATAAAAATAATTTGAACAAGGGGCCCTATGATGAGGAGTTACTTATAAACAATTTACAAGAGCACCATAACATTTAAAACAAAGACCTTGGTTTCTTAAACAGTTTTTGAATGGCAGTAGAAAGTTTACAGAATACCAGGCATTAAGGGAAAGGAAGACTCACATTACTTTTGTTGCATTTTATGAGCACAGTTTCCTTATCTCTTGGTGACTTCTTTGTGTTTGTAATGTATGGCAAAACAAACGGCTGTTCTTTTGGAACCTATGCACTCATTTATTTTACTCAAAAATAATGTCAGTACTGCAGCATTCTCTTCTTTTGGTGTAATTCTGAAATATTTTTCCCTTGGGAATGGCAGTTCATTTTGAAATTTAGTTGCATGAGTATATCTAATGCAGTATGATATCTTTTCATTTTCCAGCTCTATATAGCAACTTACCAGTAGTACCAGTACAGTAATTCACATTCGTTCTGTTGGGTGTTTCATGAGCATGCTGAGGCAGCCTATTCACATCATCAGAATCTAGAGCTTCTGCAGTGTCAGCTTTCTCACCATCTGACATATAATTTAATGGCACATTTCCAGGATGTTCAGCTGGTTTGGAGTTTTTCTTTACTGGAAGATCATTTGCTGGAATAAACTTATTCCTCCTTTTCTTGGAAGTATTATGTGGCTTACAAAAACTCAAATCAAGTGAGTCGATGCTTGTAGAAGAGTCTTTGCAACAAACTTCAGGAGGATTCTGTGATTCCTTTGGTACTTGTACCTCTACTTCATTTTCATTAAAATTAGATGATGAAAAGAAGTCTTCATAAGAAGCATCTTCAGCACAAAATGACTTGCTATATGTAGTAACTGCTTGCAAGAACTCTTTAGACTCTGATGCACCCAGTTCTGAGGTAGCCAGTTTCAAACCAGGTAGAGTTTGTAGTTTTTTCCTCTTCTTGTCTCCAAGAATACAATCACTTCTGTCAACAGGGAAGCTTCTATCCAATGAACATGCATTTAAGTCTTCACTATTCATAGGTGAACTAGAGAGACCACCAATTAAAGCAGTAACAGTATTTAACTTAACTATTTTTTTGGAAGGAGTAATATGACCCAAGCCCTTGATCTGGAGGAGAGAACTTTCTTTTGCAACTGAAGAAGTCATGCTATTTTCATCCTTCTGATTTTTCTTTGGAAACTTTTTTAGATCTTTCTTCTCTGAAGACAATTTATCATCCAAAGTGTGCTGCAAAATCTGTTCCTTTCTTAAGCTTCTTCTGCTATGTTGTTTTGGTGTTAAGCTCTTCTGCTCATAGCTATGCGAAGGAGAATTCGCTGATGCACTCATGGATACATGAGTATCAGTCCAAGTATCAGAGGCATGTTTTACTAACTTTGTTTTCTGGCTCTTTAATTTATCAGTTCCCCAAAGACAATCATAACTTGAGTTCAAGCAGTCTTCCGTTTGCTCTCCTGCAATACATGAAAAGTGGCAATATAAATGTATTTAACAAAACAGAAGGAGTATTTCTTAGTAAAATACATATGAAATTACTGAAAGAAGAAAACAAGGATTTAGCTACTTCTCTGGATATTATATGGCAAGTCACCAAAAACTAAACAGAAAATGGATTAGGGACAAAGCACATTCTATGTTGACAAAAAGCTACAATAGGTTTAGCTATCGTATCTTCTTGCGCAATAATAAGTACCTGTAAGTCCTGTTCTGCTTTCTTGAAACAAAGCAGCAGAGCAACTCCCCTTTACTCTTGCATTTATGGAGAAGATTTTACATAGATAAAGCTATCTATAGTAATACTGGAAACTGAGTAGTAATTTTTACTACCACAGCATTACCACCACCTTGTAGTTTCTGCAGTTAAGATGAAATTAAATACAACATCATAGTAGCATACCACATATATCAACACAATGTATTAAAAAGAATTACAATGTGGAAAAATATATCGTTTCTTGTAGCTATTCTTACAAGATGATTTTGGGGGTGGTGATACACAGAATCTATTTATAACTTCACAATAAACTCCTCTGAAACAAGTTAGCATCTCTGATTATTCAGAATACATTTTTAAAAAACTTTTCTACAATCTGATTATTGCGATAGATGCTTTTGTTTAAATATATATCAAGTGCAAAGTTTCAGCCATACTACTTCTGTAAGTGCTTCTATAGGTTTAGGGGAAGTCTTGATGTTATTTGTTTACTAACATATATAAATATTTTAAACATACGGTGTAGCTAGCTAAATTAAGAAAAATTAAATATATGGAGATGAAAGAAGTTTCATGTGATACAATCAGACTGGCATATTGACAATTGAAACAGTCTTAACTTCAATCCTCAAATTTAACTGGATTCTTAACCTTTTTTTACCATTATTAACCAACGTACTCTCATGTATCTTGCAAGCACAAAAAAAAGTGTCACTGTCACAGATCAGAGATGGAAGCTACACTGAATATTAGCATGGGATGTGGCGGTCTGTTTTTAATGTAAAATTACATTGTGCAGTTGTAATGCTGGAAGGACATACTCAAGGTAAAGCTCTCAAATCACAATGTTCAACCTCAGCAGCACACAACTAATTTACCAAAATAAGAGTTTGTTGGCAAAGCTATGCTACTTCTGGTATTAAGCTATTACTTCTCCCTAATGTTGCATGAAGACATACCAAGCTGTCTCAGGCTACATGATACCATCCCTGTTCTCGTGTAAGCCAGCATGACAGAATTCCTATATGATGTCAACAAAATGCAACACTTGAAAACAGCATGATATATACTGTTGGGGTAGAATGGAGAGTAGGCAGACTGCTCAAGTGGCCCTCATTATGAATTCTAAAGACTGTTTTCTCCTTACTTTTCTACTGAGATCAAATGCATCTGACTTCAGCTTTTGCTCATTTGACTAACAGAAGACATGAGGTCTGAAGTACGTACCCAGTGCATACATGATTAATGCTGTAGATGTCCACTGACATAACACAATAATCTTCTCCCTTACATCCTGCTACTGTGCCAAAACACAGGAACAAACCCCTAGCTTTGAGAATAAGAATCCTGATAACAAATGACTTGAATTCATCTGCAACCATAAAACATTTTAAAAGCTGATTTACCTTTACTCTTTGTTATTTCTTTGATCCCTGAATACTTAAGCTGGAAAACACATTAGGTTTCCTTTTAAATTGAAGTTTTTTGATTGAAAATTTGGAAGACATTTCAGTTCTGACATTTCTCATTCAGTTCTCTGTTGTTTCTTTCCATATCTGTATTCTATACAAGATCACTGTAACAGCAGAGAAGACTGACACCACGCCAGGACAAGAAGACATTAATGGGGAACGGAGTGAGGAAAGACGCAGAGCTGAGGCAAAGCAATACCGCAGTAAGACACAGCATTTACCCTATATGATTCCTCGTGCTCCGTTTTCACTGAATTCTTACTTCTATATACTTTGCCAGTTAAGAAAAACTAAAATAATTCAGCTTTAAACATAATGATAGAGCAAATACATACAGTTCTCATTTCAGTATACCATAAAAAATACATTTTTCAAAATAAGATATACAGGCCATGTATTATTTTTAATTTCTGTAATATATAAAGTTGTGTTAGTTACCTGGTAACAATGCATTTTCTGAATCAGTTAAGACACAAGTAGACTGCAGGCAGTCTCCTGGTGAACTACGTGGAGGTATTTGAGACATTTGTGAAGCTAGGAATTTGTAAATAATAAACTTGTTAGCCTTATTTGGAAACACACAGATTTCCACCCCATTTACTCATATTTCAAAACAGCTCAATTGTAAGAGACAACTCTTTGCTTTGCCAACTAATATAACAATATAAATAATTCTACACTGCTCAACAGTATCTCAAATATACATACTAACAAAAATGCTATTAGATATTCTACAGTTTTAAGGATTTTTTTTTCTAGATAACTCAGGACCACCTTCCTGAAACTAAAGAATGATGGCAAACCATTTAGAAAATATTATAGACCTTCCTAAGCCAGTTGAGGCCTTTTACTAAAGAATCTGTCAAATTCTGTAATTAGCAGTAAAGCCTTGATATAGCAGAAATAGTTTTCAAAACATTTGAAGGTATTACCTTAAAACTCAAAGAGAAAACAAATACAAGCCACGCTAAAATAAATGGGATTTAATTTTTCATACAGGTATCTCTGGTTCTTTACTTTCCTACCACAATTATTTTTGAAATTATAAACTGTCTAGTTGACATAGACTTCTTCAAACTTCAAATACTACAGATCCCGCCCTCTCAAAAGATGTTCCACATTTCAACAGTTTTTATAATAACTGGCAAAACCTAATGACTTAGACCTCAATACTTTTACAGTAAGGTAACGCAAACACAAAAAAAATTATTTGAAAGCCACAATCTAGATTTAATTCACCAGGATCTGCATTTTGAAATCAACTAGATTTATTCAATTAGGTCACTCAAATGCATTTATTTTTTTAAAATCCTGTTCTTCAGTACCTGGACAGAAGTCTCATCAGTTCTGGACTCCTTTTTAAACTGTTGGCCTGGGAGTAATAACATTACAATCTTTGTCAAGCATAGCAGTCACATTAAAATTTAACAGGAAATAAGATTTAGAGTGTTGCTGTAAAGTTTAACCAAGTGTGATAATATCAATTTACATGTTTAGAAAGTCTAGCTTAAATATTAGTCTTCTTGAGCAATCTAGTGATTAAGAACTTCCTTTTTGCAGTCATTGTCTTCCATGACGTCTTGTGCCTTTAAATTGAAAGAAACTAAAAGCTAAAGCATTCACACCTATTTGAAACATGGGAAGAAGGGAACATGTAATCAAGTAAAGTGTGAAAAAAATTCTGAAGGCCAGAGCAAGACAAGCATGCCAAAAATTCAGCAATATAGATGGTAGTCATTTGTGCATGTTCATGGGTAAATAAAATTTAACTTCTTACCAGTAGGAGAAAGATTTTCTCTTTTTTCCTTCATCTCCTTTATTCTTCTTTCCATTGCACTGCATTGAACTTTTATCTTACTAACAGGGCTGTATACAAGCGAACCATTGTCTTCAAATAGTAAAACTGGTACATCAGTTTCTACACAAAGAAATTGCATTTTACATTCATATTTACAAGTTATAACAGCTTCAGATGAGGTTTCTTTTTTTTTTTTCCAAAAAACTTGAAAATAACAGGTTTCATAGAATCATAGAATGGTTTAGGTTGGAACGGACCTTAAAGATCATTTAGTTCCAACCCCCCTGCCCCGGGCAGGGACACCTTCCATTAGACCAGGTTGCTCAAAGCCCCATCTTATACCTAACATCACTAGAGATGCCTTAATACCACAAACTTGCAAAGAACTCTGTAAAAAGTAAGTCAACTTTACATCTCTGGTGAGATGCATAAAAGTTAAAAAAAAAACCAAAACAACAACCAACCAACTAAAACCCAAACCCCATCAACTGCTTTAAAGAAACATCTTAGTATATTTGAACCTTAGTCCAAAGTAGGTCTTACCAGCATTAATTGCTGTCTTTTGTACAGCTAATTCTTTGGCCATCTGGTCCAGTCTTCTCTGCAGCTTTCTATCATTTTCTGGAGTTTTTTCAACGAAGTCTTTTGGCTGCATACATTTGTGCTACAAAACACACAAAACTATTAATTATACGGTCTAAACCTGCCAGAAGTAACTACACTTTGTCTACCACTTTATCACAGTATTTATTATCAGTGTTTAACCCTATGGTACTTATTATCACCTCCTTGAGATTCACAGATAATTGTAGAACTCAACATTTTCCAAAGTGAACTTTAATATGAAATATGAAATAACCTAACAGATTTTTTTAGGTTAGATTTTAGTAAAAAAGAGACTAAGTCACCATCTTCTCTTTTTTGCTTGTAGCTAAGCTAAGGCTTGAAAGGTTTGTTTTTTTTTAAAAAAAAACACCAGGATTTTAGGGTTTGTCGCAACAGAGTGAAACATAAGCCACATGGCAGTCATGTTTTTTTGATTAGTTAATCATTATGTTGTTTCAACTTAAATCTTTTTTTCTTAATTTACCAATACAAAAACTCTACTTTTATTACCCTTTCTTCAGATAAGGTGTCACCTATTCACACCCACAGCCTACTTTTAAAAACCTACTCAGACGGATAGGTACAGTTTCCAGAATGTTCTGAAAATAAGCAGTTTAAATGCCTGAAGTCAGGAAGTCAAGTTCAAACTTTAAAGTTTACTATTCTAGGCCTATTTAAAAAAAATAAAAATCACACACTCACTTTTTTGATCAGTAGTGGTAATCCTTCGTTAGTGTCTATTGCAGGAAATAAGGATTCATCAACATGTACTCCAGTTTCTCGACACCTGTATAATAAATTAGAGCAGGTTTGGTGTTTGGTTTTGGTTTTTGTTCTTTTGTTTTTTTGTTTTAAGAATGAGAACATTTCTGTAATGTAATTAACTACTGTAATGCTAAAAAAAAAATCTACATATTACACACCAAATATAGGACATGATACATTTTTTTTTTCCTAATAATGCCCTCTAAATGACTGTTCTAAGTCATGGATTCCTGCTCATATGTTGTTTTCCACACATTCAAAAATCACTGCATGAAGTCCTCCTGGCCAGATTGTCATGAATCTCAAATCTTGCCCTGACTGTTGTGAGGACTGTAGGCTTTCGTTGTTCACTAGCTAATGCCTAACCTTAACTTGGTCACTGTGATGACAGAAAACTCCCAACTACAATCTCAATGTCATGGTGGGGCGAGGAAATTCTTCTATTCAGGCAAATGAGGAAGGAGGCTTCATCTGATCTTGATTTTTACGTCTTACCCATTAGTCTCAGTCTTCTGCCTTTTCTTTGTACACACAATATTAAAAACAGCTCCTTATTGAGAAGCAATTTATATTTATGCAAATTTTTTGTTTTTAATTACAAAGCCAAAACCCCAACTGATACCTTACCCCTAGTTTTTCCTGTCTTTTCATTTCAAAGACTGACTTGAGAACAGTGGGACTAATGTTATCTCGGAATATGATAAAATCTACTGTATTATAACTCTAAAAATGATGTTGAGACAAGAATTTGGTTACCAATACATAAATTAAATTTCTTTTGATCAAAATAGGTAAATACAATTTTATTCTCAAACAATAAATAATAAAACCGATTATGGGAAAGAGTATGGAGCCTTAACAGACTACACTATAATTCCCCAAGAAATCATTCAAAACTGTGATTCTAGTGACATCTAGTGATCTAACTGCTACAAAGTTTGTATCTGTAGAATTATAATGTAACGCTTAGTTACTCAATTTTGAATAAAGAAAAGATCCAAACCACTACACGTATCTGTCAAACTAACTAGGTATAGAGGTCTCTGGAGCATCAAATAGAGATGATGCTGGACTTCAGTGGCTGTTATTAAATGCTGGATATTAATCACCATAGATGCAGACCACATTAAAATTTACATTAATTCAGAGATTTCATTGATTCAGAGAAGCTAAACAGAAGAAAATTTGACCATTAAATACAAGAAGTTTTTACTCCGCAGACAAATCTGAATGTAAATGATTTATCTATCTTATTTGTACATAAGTGAGTTACTGTACTAAGAATACACAGGTAGAGGTTCCCAATTATGGGTTTGATTTGGAAGTATGAAGTGTACTTAACCTGAACACAGACTGTAGCAATTCTATGTTATGTAGGGGTCTTTTTGTTGATAGGTTTTGCCTTTTTTTTTTTTTAGGTTGCTCATTAAGGGATTTGAGTTGAAGAAGCACTAAAATATTATTTTTCAGTGATCCCAAAGCTGTCACTCATTTTGCATACTGCAACATTCCATGTGTAACCATGATAAAATGCTGTCATTCTGCTCCATGAAGTTTTATGTTCTATTCCATTTGATTTTTGATTACTGCTGAGGTAACAATGCTATGAAAATATTTACTGCAAGTCCCCAGAATCTTAATTTTCCCCTCACATAATGCGATGATCATCTATTTTCTGATACGCTTAAGAGGACTTATGCTTTAAATAGTCTCCTTGACACCAGCAAGAATTTTATTCCCTTCACTGTCTTAGCTTCTTAACAGAACTTCTTCCATTTTAAGTAGACTCCTTTTCAAATTTGAGCACTGTCACAGAACTTCTTGGGTTTTGATGTTCCAGTACGAACACTGATTTTATACTGTGGCCATACTTACAAGAAATTTCTCTGAAATAATTTGAAGAACCATCCACAAACCAATTAAGACCAAGCAATAACTAAAACATTTGCACCGTGCTCCAACAGGAGTCACCCAATGCTCAGTCTTCACTAGAAAGTTTCCCCGTACTCTTACATTTCCTAAAATGACATTCTACAGCATTCCTGACCATTATGAGAACATTCCACTTGCTATTGAACGAAGCAGCTGGTTAACCAAGCCATCTTTTTTTAGTAACGCTAAAACTTCAACTCCTACAAACTGTAAGCATTATTTGCTTACAGTTATCAGGTTCAAACTAAGCTTCCATTCATACAGGACCACTATTTTACTGGCACATACCATTCAGCCCTTCCTGTTTACATTTTCCCAGGGTTCAACAGACTGTCTTCTGTCTACCAAATTTCTGAGATATTGATATACTAGGCATATAATTTAAAGTCAGGCACTTCAGTTCCCTCATCTTATTACAAAAAATTTTAGCATGTATGCTAGCACAGACTCACTGTAATTTTGTATTGTCTGTGCCTCATTTGAACAACCCTATGACTAGTGAGACTATTCATTACTATCTCTTATGTAAGCTTCTACTGCTCCTGACCTATACGTTGCTCAAGGATATGATATTCCTATGAATTCTGCCTGGAATATACATCAATCTAAGTTGTATGTTCTTGTGTACCCTTTGGCACTAACTTTTAACTAAAAGGCAGAAGAAGATTACAGAGAAGTTCAACCATATTACACAGCTTGGGTCCTCCTCCGCAACAAAATACATGTCTCTAATCCAGATGATTCTCCCAGTTCCAATGAACCTCATCTTCTAAGTCATAGACTAAGACCCTGTCTTGTCCAGAGCATGATACTAGGAACACTTAAAAAAATACCAGGAAGTTGCTAGCCTTCTCTTTCCTACCAGACAGCTTAAGATTTCCCTCTAGATCCTTTCTCTTGTGTATTTCCTTTGTTGCTGGTATCCAGCAGCAGTTAAAGTTTCTGGAGGCTTTTTTACATATGGATCTCAAAGCTCCATGCTGTCCCCTAGAGTGTCACATATCCATCTCTCTCTGTGTCTGAGCTTTCATCCACTCAATACCTTCCAATATTGCAGAGGAGACTCTTGTGGTGGAACTGCTATTACAGGCACAGCATTTCTGTATGACATATCCTAGACTCTCCCCTGTAAGGCGCTCTCATTCTTCTTCCACTGCAGATGCTACTCACCTGGACTTTTCTGGGATCCTTTTTACTACAGCACATTCAAGACCTCAAATAGTTTATAGTTCCTGAGACTAAGGTTTCAAATTCTGCATTTATACACTCAGCCATCTGAAGAGCACATTC
Source organism: Ibidorhyncha struthersii (assembly GCA_013398815.1). Taxonomy (NCBI): domain Eukaryota; kingdom Metazoa; phylum Chordata; class Aves; order Charadriiformes; family Charadriidae; genus Ibidorhyncha; species Ibidorhyncha struthersii. The sequence goes on from VZSZ01009250.1 coordinate 359,701, forward strand.
AGTTTTATAACCAAAGATTCCTACCAAAACGACCATCATTCTCATGCACTCAGATAGCACCAGGTCCCAGAAAGATGTATTCATATAAATAAAATTTTGCATCACCCTCATTTTTCAGCACTTAAGGTATTTCTTCCTCAGTGTTAGAGCCAGCTGGGTTGTGCAGCTCTAACTTCTATATCTGACATTCTTAAAAAATTAAAAAAAAAAAAAAAAGGAACTTCCTGCTTCTGCAGAACTGCATGAATTTCTTTTTTGGCAAACAGATTTGCATCACAAGTCTTGGTGGATGTACTGGCCTACATTTATATGGTTGCAAAGTCCCCCCCTTCCCCCCCCCCCCGCTTTTTTTTTTTTTAAAGACTTTTGCACTTAGCGGACTTCTGTCTCTCCATGCATATTAAAATTGGTACAGGAAAAGGCTTCTTTACTTGACTTATATTCTAATTTCCATTACCACAGCAACTTATCAATTGGAATTTTTGAGTATAACACACGCATGCTCTGTGTTGTTACACTTCATCTGAAATACAAATTAGGCCTCACAATCACTTTGTAAACTCAGAGAAGCAGCTATGGACTAGCAAATTCTCATGGACTGGCTGCACAGCTGAAATTTGATTTTTTTTTTTTTTCATTGAACTTTTTCCATATGGTAGTTGAGAATCTTCAAGCAGTGCTGTTCTCAACCTGCCAAATGTCTTAAAAGCCAGACTACATATGGATCTTTTCCTTTCTTGCTAGGAAATATTCTGTCTACAGGAATTAAGTATAGAAACTGTCCCTGATGAAATGTGCTTTTTCATATGAAAATGGGAGAATACTATTCAACATAAATATCTGGTCTTCACTGCCTATGCATGCCATCTGAGAGCAAAGGAGTGGAACACTGAATGGTTAACAAATATACTACGGAACTACTTTAACACATTCATTTTTTAAGAGTTAACATTTTACCTTTTTATGTAAGTAACATGCTTTATAATAGGAATAATGTCATAGGAAAACTATCATTTACTCAAAGATTTATCACCATCTCAAGTGCATTAAAAAAACAGGTACTGTACTTCAGTTTTTAAATAAAACAGTACTAGAATCTGTTATCTCTGGAATGGGTCACATTCATTATATTCATGAGTACTCACTTCTCCACCCAGAGTACAGAAACTATTTTTACATCCAACTTCTGTGCTTTTCTCCACGTAGCCAAACGTCCGTCTTTGAAGATGACATGGGTCACACACTTGTTTAAAGTTTTTGAAACCTGCAGAAGTGCACAGAGAGCTCATCTTTAAGTCAGACAATCAGAAAATGCTAATGAAAGTAGCTAGTGTAGTCCATTTTTAATGCACAAACCATTAGCATAAAAACTTATTCTAAACATTATGTCAAGGACTCTTGATCATTTTCGCAAGAAGCCTCAAGCAATCAAAACTCAAGTCTCATTAGTGAAGCCAACGCAATGCATGCTAGAGGGTTAGAGCAACCTTTTGTTTTCAAACTTCTTTTCTCTAGGTTACCATTTTCATCTCCCTACTCTAGCTGAATCACTAATCTCACAACATTTTTATTTATGTAGCCCAACATCATTTCTTATGCAACAGCCAGTACAGAAGGTAGTTGTCACTATCCAAAGAAATGCCAAATGACATATTTTATTTAGCAAAGAACTCACAGGCTTAAAGAGTACAGCTAACCTCATCCTTTAAAATAATTCTCATCAATAAAGATCACTTCTAGCTTTGAGGGAAGGATGAAGGTACTACAAACAAAAAAAATTATATGGGAACACTTTAAAGTGAGAAACACAGAAAACAAGTCAGTACACCTAATATCACACTTGATGTTTTCATTGTGTTGTAAAACTGATCAAATTTTCAGTTATCAGCCTCTACTGACAACTAAGTGATACTTTTTTAGTTCTAGATACTCCATTCTTCACAAATAAAGTTTCCTTTTGTGGAGACTACACATCTTACATATAAAACTGATTGATCAGTTGTTGTGATTATTGACATGGTGAAATCAATACTATTCATATTTTACAGCAGCCTCTTCTCAGCACACCCAAACGGAAATAGCTCTGTAGCTTTCTGTTGTGCTCTCAACTATATCAGTATACTTTGCTCCCAACACATTGGATCTATATTTGGCTTTAAGAAAACTATTCAGCTTTGCCAAAAATTTCTGGTGACAAGCTGACTCATTACTTCTCAGAAGACAAAAAACCCACAATATTTAAGTATCTAGGTATACAGGACTAATGAATTTCTTTTGGAATAAGTTATGACTCTAGATACAATTGCTTACTTGCTTATGCTAGTATCCGGCTCACAGTCCATGTCCTAAGGAGACAGATGCTTGATATAGCTTTGCCTCCAAATTAGGGAGGAGCATCACTTTACACCTCCCTCCCACCCCTCCTGTCTCCTCTCTTACCCTGGATGTCCTCTGCTGCTCAGCTGACTTTAGCTTGAGATGTCTGAATCAACAATCTAGTGAAAAACTAATTTAGAATTTTATTTCCTGACACAGTGATCCAAGTCAGTTTACTATCACGTGCTCAGCCCAGTAAAAGGGAATTGTCTGGAATAGGGAAGGGGCAGGACTACCCCTTTTCAGTCATAGGGATCTGCTAAATAGGGTCATCTGTATCATCTGCCTGGACTTTCTACCATATCTGGCTACTTTTTGATCAGCTTGAAGAATTCTGAAGTGTTATGCTGTTGTCTTATTTTCTGTGAGAAAAATCTAATATTATCAGACTAGAATTACATAGATCTGATAGTACTGCACAAAAGAACAAGAAATATTTCTTAAGTTATTTATCGAGAGTTGTAATTGCTTTTATAATAAAAACAGTTATTCTACTGTTCTGTCACGCTATTTCAGCTAAATTCATCCAGAAAGAGAGGCTTTGGGGAGATTAGCAAAATTTCCTAAATTACGGTAAGATACACCTACACATGCCCACTTAAAAAGCACTGGCAGTTCACGCAAGTGTTATTTAGAACATGATGTGGGCTGTAAAAATCTCCATTAACCAGTGATAATGTGCAAGAAGGGAAGACGCCAGTTTGACTTTGGCCTCTGGTTGAAATTTTACAGCTGGCAATTAAACATATTTCGCACCTCTGTGTCAACTATACTTGATATGCAAAAAATCACTGTGACATATACAAAGACTCTTATACGCATTTTTACTAGCACTTTCTGGAGTTGAATCACATTTGTGGGAGAGTGAATGGAAGAATAAAATGTCATGGTACTTGTGTTAAAAAATACTGTAGTAACAACAGAGCAGCTGCCTACAAGTTAAAGAAAACAAAACAACATAAGGTTGTAAACCACAGGTTTTCAACACTTAGATTTGGTTTGCCCACAGTATGCGGCAAGCCCAATACCTCACAAGAAATGCATGCTATCATATTACTATACAAAGAGGTTTATAGTTAAAGAGAGGCTTTAATTGTATTTCCCATCTGTCACTAGTAAGAATTTTACAGCACATTTGTCTACTCTCAGGTCTGTGATTATCTTCCTTCCTGCACTTTAAAAACTCATACTACAAAGAAATATACATGACAAGCAGAACAAGCAAGTTAGTTTGTAATTAAGAGCTTTCCTATTCTATTTATTTCAAAATAGTTTCCTTACTTTTGCCCCCATATTAAGAAGTTGCTGTTCAAAGGTTTTCGAGTAATTTTCTGTTCTGTTAGACGACCAAACATCTACAAATGCGGAAATACCTGGATCAGAAGAGAGAAAGCAACAAACAGCTAATGAAGTACGTACTATGGTAAAACTGGACAAATTGCCTTTCCAACAAAATAACAAAATTTTGCTTTTATACATATTGTATTCACTAGCAAATACAGCTTTTAATAAACCATGTATCAGATGTTAGCAGCAGAATGTTATTTTTAGAGTATTTCTGTCCCTTAAATTAGTTGCAATGGAAGAAATGAAGAGATTTGACACTAGTTAACCAATTTTTCACTTGGTCTATTTAAAACACACTACCAGCTTAACAAGCAATGCAGTATCTTTACATGACTGCTTACTCTTGTCATTGTTTAATCACTGCTAATCTTCAGGTTAAAAAATGTGCAGATGAAATATTCTACAAACGGCTGGGCGAGCTCTTGTCCTCGTGGGGGACTTCAACTTGCCGCATATCAGCTGGGAATACAATACAGCAGGGAGAGAGCAGTCTAGAAAGTTCCTGGAGTATGTTGAGGATAACTTCCTGACACAGCTGGTGAGAGAGCCGACTAGGGAAGGTGCCCTGCTGGACCTGTTGTTTGTAAACAGGGCAGGACTTGTGGGGGATGTGACGGCTGGAGGCTGTCTTGGGAACAGTGATCACGAAATGATAGAGTTTTCAATTCTGGGACAAGAGAGGAGAAGGGTCAGCAGAACCTTGGACTTCCGGAAGGCAGACTTTGGGCTTTTCAGGAGCCTGGTTGACAAA